>CABHPH010129367.1:22232-48743 GCA_902168325.1 Peromyscus nudipes
CTCTCTCTCTCTCTCTCTCTCTCTCTCTCTCTCTCTCTCTCGGACTTCCCTTTCTAGCATCACAGATCTAAAACTAATTTGGAACTTAAGGGCAGAGAGCTCAGAGTTTCCTTTGATTTCTTCTGCATCAAAATCACAGAAACCAAATAGAGTCTGCTAGTCAAGGAGCCCATGAGTGTAACAAGCGACTGGTGTCTCACCTCAGGTGCTATTCCTGTAGAGCTTTATTTTATATTCTATTTTATTCACTTTATAAAGTAGTGACATTTCTGTGGAACTTGCAGAAATTGTTTCCTTTTTAACAACTGAAATTCCATTCTATAGTCAATAAAATTATTTTAAAGAGTTCTTTAAAGTTTTGAGTAGCCATGAAATTTACAGAAAAAAAAAAAGAAAAAATAACTAAAAAAATAATTTGAAAAGAGTGGGACACTTCTTATTTCTCTGGACTTTTTTGATGTGCTATGTTGTTAAAATATGGCATGCAAATATTGTTTTCTTTTTAAAGAAACTTTCGTGAAGATATTTGAATGTTGTTCATTGGACATTGCTTCTTGGGCCAAGCTAGCAATTCAATGAGCCATTGAATGAGTGTCACTGTGGTTATGTGGTTTGATCTTCTGCTATATAATAAACCTCCAAATTTTAAATAGATGAGTGTGATTAATTCAAAGTTCTAAACAGCAGTAATCCAAGGGCAAAGGAGATGGAACAAAGAGTTGTCCCACACTTTATACTGCAGGCAGTGCAGGTGACATTTAAGATATAACTAAGGAGCCACTAAATTCTAGTGACCACAACCTAGCCATGGGAGCACTTTCATTTTCAGTGGCATTGCAATAAAATGATGTAGCTTCAGCTGAAGAGATTTTCTGTCCAGGATAATTGTTGAAGGCATTAGGATCCATTTCATGCTAAATAGTGTTTTTTTTCCTTAAATGCTTTTTTCATATCAGTACAGTTTACATGTTAAATAACACAACAATAGAGTGATTCAATATAGTTTTAAACAAAAGGAGAAAAGGGAAAAATTTCAGGTTACAGAATCTCACCATTTAAAACAAGTTAAAACAAACAAATGATTTTTCTAAGTGTGTTCATGCAGTGACTAGTCACATCTAATTCTTACTACACTAGTGGCAGGTGAAATTAAAAAGAAAGCCTAAGTTATATAATCACTGCCTCAAGGGAATAACACATGCTGGGTATTTGGGAAGCCAAATAGTTCTTTTGGGGGCTGGAGAGATGGCTTAGCAGCCGAGAGCACTTGCTGCTCTTGCAGAGAACCTAGGTTTGGTTCCCAACGCTCACATGGTGTTTCACAACTATCTATAATTCCAGGTCCAGGGGATCTGGTGCCCTCTTCTGACCCCCATAGACACGAGGAACATGCCTGGTTCAAGACAGACATACAGACAAAACACTCATACACTTAAAATAAAATAAAACAATCAAATGCTTTTTAAAAAATTGTTGCTACTTCAGGGCCTCCCACCTTAGAATTTACATATCCATTACAAAAAAGGAAAAGACTATTATGGAATTTAAAGCAGGAAACAATAGCTTTGTATCTTCTTTCATAACTTGTGTTTCTCTTTGCCTACATCTCTTCTTCCTTGTCTCCTAATATTTATCCTCTTTTGGTTTGTTTTCTAAAGTTTGGACTGTACCCACACTTACCCCACATTTTTTTAAAAGAAGAGTCTTTGAAAACATGGCATTCATGATTACTAAAATTGGCACAACTAAGTCCACCTCAAAGAATTGCTTTCTTGTGATAAAGTTTCTTTCTTTCTTTCTTTCTTTCTTTCTTTCTTTCTTTCTTTCTTTCTTTCTTTCTTTCTTCCTGCCTTCCTGCCTTCCTGCCTTCCTTTCTTTTTTCCTGTTGGTAACATTGGGAATTTAACCCAAGGCCTCATGCATGATAAGCACATATTACTAAGCAGAAATTTCATGTTTTCAAAATTTGAAGATTGTGTAAATTGTTATTCACTCTTGCATATTTAAATTTTTCTAAGAGCATTGACAAATTATGGTCTTGTCGTTATGATCAATTTTAATGACATGGTCATGGCTGACCCTCTCAGCTTTCATATGGAAATCGTGAAACTGAAAGGTGAAAGACTTAAAGTCTGGTCCCTTCCTTCTAGCTGGTAGAAATCATGCTAGCATGTAGAAAATGTAATTTATCAAAATGAAATTCTTTCTACATTTTAATAAAATCTAGGCTGGGCACCAAATTAAGATTTAATTCAGACAAATCTGAAGGCATAATGGACTAGCAGCAAACTCTCTGCAATTAAGGTTCAACACTGGGAGAAAATTCCATAGGCTTTTTATGTTTTCTTACAAAAAAATAGAGCAAAGTTTCATAATCCTAACCCAAAGATACTGTGGGCATAATGATATTTGAATGGTGGGAGAAGACTTTATTCAATGCCTGGACCAAGTGTGGGAAGGCACCATTCTCTATCGTCGTTTGTAGCTGAACTGTTTGCAAAAGAGGACATGCTTACTAGTAAATTTATAGTGTCATTTCCAAAACAGAATTCACGAGTTTGGGGAATCGTGATATTAAGGTCATTTTGAACAAAATACACACACTTTTCCACCAGGTGGTTGAAGATTTTAAGACTAAAATTTTATTTTTATTTATTTTTAATTAAAGTGAAGAAGTCTCTGGTTAGTGACAGTATTCTGGAATTTCCAGATAAGTCTAGATTTTTTTAAAAAAAATGTTTTTTTTTTAAATAAAAGATACACCTAAAAATGCTAAACATTCAATTTATCCTTTGAGTAATCTTTGTATGTAATTAAGTACAAATGACAGAAGGTGCTCTTTGTCAGGTCATATGTCCTGGTCTTAGATCCAGAATGTATGGGCATTTTATATATAGGCTAATACCATTGATTGTAATATTGTATTTTAACTAATTACTGACATTTATAAGACCTCTTGAAATACTGATTTACGAAGCAGGATTGTAGCTCAGTTTAGAGTACATGCCTATTGTGTGTATGACCATGATTTAATTCCACACACATAAACACACACACACACACACACACACATACACTGAGACTTACTTACTGAAAAAAGAATGCTTAAATTCTAAGTCCACCTATTCTAGGTAGGACAGATGATAAGACAATGTTTTCTTTCAGCATTGAGTGATGTATTTTCTCTCACTGGCTCCCTAAAATCTTTTCTTCCTTGGTTCCCTGTCATTCTGTCTTCAGAACTTATCAAAGCAGGTCTTAACATCTGTTTGTACCTTGTCATTGTTTCAATTTTGTGCTGTTATTTCTTAAATGACCCATTAACCTTTCTTCTTGTTTGCACTCCTCAGATGATGTTTCATTTGCTTGCCTGGAATACCTATATTTAAAGTTGGGCTGTGACACAACTCTTCCTTGATTAGGTCTCTTGGTACTTCTCTCGAGATTCCCCTGTTGTTCAGAGTCTCACCACGAATACTTTAATCATGCTGGTTTGTGTCCCTCCTTGAGGGTCCACATCATCTTGGTGCGGGCCTGTTGGACTCTGCCACTGGTGGAGGAACTGGGGCACAATGCAGCAATGACCTCTTGAAACTGGAACTGGCCTTGTGCAGGGAAGTTCTTTCAGGGCGGGGGTGTAGTTCCATGAGCAGTTGCTATCTGCCAGCTACTTTTTATATCTTTGCACCTCACAATAACTGCCTGCCATAGGTCTCATCTTTATTTTATGAAAACAAACAAACAAACAAACAAACAGACAAACCACTAGAAGGCAGAGTTGAACTACATTGTCCAAGCTAACATATGTACTTAAAAGTACTTTCTACAATATACCAATTGCTCTAATAACCCCAGTCCTCACATTTTATCACACTCAAGTTCCACATCTGCCATGAAAACCAGGAAGTAATTTAACATAAATCTTAAGAAACAAAAAAAAATGAAAAACTAATTCTGTGGGCTATAATTTTCGCATATCTATGCTACTGCAATAGAATAGTGACTTCCAGGAACTTCCCATGTTTCTCCTTAAATACTATGTTAAGAAAAATAACTGGGTAGAAGATGTAGGCAGTTGATATATCTATTTGGTAGGAGGGCAAGATTATTACCATTATTCAATTCATGTATACACAACATCACTGTGACCTCCACTCAAGACTGTGTGATCATGATTTTTCCTTACACATGACAAGAGATTGACTTTGATAGAAATTAATGATCTGCAAACTTAAGTCACATATTTTGAGCTTCTTCAAATATTTGTGGGGGCAAGTATATTTTTGAAGGGGAGAACTTCTTAAGTTCATATTTTCTAATAGCAGATGAAAGTGTTCAGTATCTGATAGACAAACACCTGCATTTGTTGATGGTTTACACAATATTATACAATACATTTCAACATTAGTTAATTAATTATTATTTTGGGGGGGGGGGTTGAGACAGGGTTTCTCTGTGTAGCTTTGTGCCTTTCCTGGATCTCGCTCTGTAGACCAGGCTGGCCTCGAACTCACAAAGATCCGCCTGGCTCTGCGTCCCGAGTGCTGGGATTAAAGGCATGCACCACCACCGCCCGGCTAATTAATTAATTTTTACATAACTTCTCAGTACGTAGTCCTGGCTGGGAACACATAGAGATCTACTTGCTCTGTCTCATGAGTGGGAGTAAAGTGTGCACCATTACACCCAGTCATATATGTTGAGCTTTTAATTAAGTGTATAATTAAGCCTTTAAGTGTTTGTGTGTGGGTTTGTATACATGAGTATAATGCTGGAGAAGGCCAGAAGAGGACGTCAGATCCCCTGGAGATGGAGTTCCAGGCTGATGCGAGCTGTCCAACCTGGGCTCTTGGAAGCAAACTGGAGTCCTCTGGAAAACCTGTGCTTTCACCCACTAAACCATCTTCCGAGACCCAATAATGATGTTTTACTGACATGTAATGAGGTGCACTATGGGAAATGAACTGTATTAATATTGGTCTTTTTCTATAAGCAGTTATATTGTGGAAGAAGACAGAGAAAAAGGTGGAAAATGGTCAATTATAAACCCTGAATTACACAATAAAGACAGGATCTGTGGGTCCATTAATATAGTCTGTAGTGTATTAACCTTAAGAGAAATATATAATAAATGAAAGCCTGGCTGATTAAAATAACTTAAGTTTAGCTCAGTAATAAAATATGGTTGGATTTAATAAAATTGTATCTTTGAACCATTATCTATTCATACAAACTTTCTGTATCTGATTCCTTCTTATTAAGAAAACCAGTTACACACACACACACACATACACACACACACACACACATTTCATTACAGGTAGCAGCAGTTTGTGGGCACTTTAAACACAGAGATATGAGAAGTCTAGGATAGGATTTTTGTATTTAGACAAGTGTTTGTTTTATGTGTGTGTGTGGTTTTCTTATGATGGGAATAAGAGGAAAGTACTCAATAGACTTGGACCTGTAATATGAAATTTACCAGCAGTGTAAATAACTATTCCCAGAACAACTTTAGATCTAGAATTTAATGTCATATCGTAAGCGCTTCTCCTTGACTTCCGTGGGCATGCTATCATTTCCCCATATGTCGAACTTTCATACAGTCAGTTTCTCTTAGGGAGGATAACGCTATATTTTGTTATTTATATGTCAGATGAAGATGGACACATTTAAGTGATGTTATGGAATAGACACATGATCACCACCATTGCCACATGTCAGTGCTCAGTTGAAAGAAAATCAAGGTTATAATTTATCATATAGGTGAGTCCACTCTGTTTCTAAAACCCTGACATTGTGTGTGATCACATTTTATCCTATTTATGTAAATTAGCATAAAGTAAATTATCACCTATAAAGCTACTTAGCTTGATTTGCTTCTTTGCTTGTGTGTGTTGTGTACATGCGGTGGGTGCAGGTACGTGTGCCTGTAGGTACTCAGACAATGGTCCTCTTCCTCTCTCAATTTCCCCTGTAGTCCCTTGAGACAGGATCTCTCCCTGAGCCAGAAGCTTGCTATTTAGGCAAGGCCTGGGCATCTGATTGATTGACTCTGCCTCCAGGGTTGAGTTTGGAGCACCAGCAGATGCACCAGACCCTTTTAATCTGCACATGGATACTGGGATTTGAACTTAGATCCTCACATTTTCAGAGTGTGTCCTCTTCACTGCTAAATCATTTTTTAAAATGAACTATGAAGTGAGGATAAATATATAATATTTTAAGGTCATATTGCCTTCATAACTCAAAACATAGATTTAATTCTGGTTAGTAGAAATGGCACTTGAAACATTTAAGATATTTATACTGATGTTTTAACATGTGGAGTTGGAAGTTGTTTATCCTGGTGATGATAAATCGGAATTGTGGTCATCTTTGATTTTGCAGAAGTAAAGCAACAGTTGCTTCAGTCACTGTTCTTTGTCCTGTTGCGTTATGAACCGTTACCTGGTCTTGCATACTGCAATATTCATTTGTTTCAATTAATTCCTTCATTTTGAGTGTTAAGGCTGTTGACTCTGAAAGGCACTCTATCACTGAGCATAAACTCTAGTCTCAAAGGCTTGATTTTAAAGAAACGTTGTAGATTTAGGGATTCCAAACCTAAGAATTTTCAAATTGGGGAAATCCTGAGATGAACCTTGACTAGCAGTTTCTTAACTGATTTTCACTCCTGCACATAAGAAAAAGTAGTGATTAATATGCATATTATTTCTTGGCTTTATTTTAGAATTATTTCTAGTATCTCTGTTTTTGTCTAAAATTACACACTTCACATTAATAAGTTTTAAAGCCAAGATATGAAATTTTAAAGTCAAAATCTCTCTAACTGAATCATAATAGAGGGCTCCTTCTGATCCCCAGCTCCTCAGAAAATATACAAGCATAAATACACACATACATTCATAAATACACACACAATACACTACCACATATACTCACATGCACACTCATAGACACATACACTACCATATATATATGCATACACACTCATATACAAATACCCTCATACACATACTCCTATGAACACAAAAACACATACATTATTCATATACTCATACACACACTCAGTGTCTAACACACTTATAAACACACACGACTTGCCTTTTACTTAAGAAAAACAGGCAGTGATTTTTCATGGTTGTTTGTTTTTCATATTTTTGTTCTCAAATAATCGGACTACTGTTGAGATATTTTTATGTTGACTGTCATGATTGCATTGTAAATGATTTTGGGCTCCCATAAATGAGTTATACTATGAAGAACCATGGATGTGAAAATTAAGTTGATTTTTAATTCCTTCAAGGATTTTAAGTCTCACTATAGAGAAAAAAATGATATACAGAAATAAAGAAAAGCCATTCTCAGGTGTGGTCTTTTAAACACTACTGCTTCCAAAGGAAATATCCCTGGAAATAGCAACACCCAACCCAACCCCAGAGAGGGCTACTCACTCCCAGACAGATGTCTCTCAGATTATGGAAGATGGGAGGAGATTGAATTCTTGATCTCGGAGAAGGGGAATCACAGACTTTGTTACATCCCATTAACTTAAATTCTGACTATGGACACTTGTATGTTTTAAAGTATTTGTGTCCATAAACACCTGGGTAATCCTTTAGCCAACCGTAGCTGTATCATCTAGCAAGTACTGAAAGCTGAGTTCAGACAACAGTGCCTGCCTGGGACCCGATCCAAAGTCAAGTTTTGAAATAACACAGAGTGAGAATGAAGTGAGAGAGGCTCTTGATTTTAGGAGACAAAACACTTGTAAGGAGTTGACTGTGTCAAGCATGATGTAGCACCAGGAAGAAGGTGATTGTGTTTTTACTTCTAAAGTAGCAGGAGCTACAAGAAAATGTAGGAACCCCTTTCAGTGCTCGCCTGTTGGAGGGCTTTGCAGTGATCTGAATCTGGATTTCCCTGAGTTCAGCTGGAGCCTTAGTAAATTCTCTTCTGTTAAGCTCTCTTGAAAGTGTCCATGCAGTCAAATTAAACTTGCCTAGAACAAAAAGCAAGTCAAGACCAAAGCATGGGGAGAGTAAATTGGGTAGTGACATTCTCAATCTGGCTTTTAAAGCTTGGAATTTGATGACTTATAATTTATGTATTTTTTTTGAGAGGGGAAACCATAGAAAGCTAATTTTTGGATTTGTTTTATATATTAATCTCTTAGGTCTTTTTTCTTCTGAAGGAAAGATTGCATATTTTCAAGATAATGGGCAATGCCATCTCCTCTATAAAAAACACCTGTAGCTTTTGCTCACATGAAAAGACATGGCACCTCCCAAATTAAACTTCCGTATAGACACTGACATTTGAGCTTTTCACAATTTTTATGTGTCATAAAATATCATTCTTTGTATTTTCCCATCACTAAAAATATATAAACATTTAGTCTAAATAAAAGCAGGTGTCAGCATGCTAATCATAGATACCTTAGTCAGTCTTCAAAAACAAAAACAGAAACAAAAAACCTCACCCTGGGGTTCAAGGCTTCTTTTCCCACATCTTGCTTCAGAACTATGTCACAATGAGCAGGTTGCATTTCTTCTGTGCCTATTTCCTCCTTTACAGTGAGATGATTGGACTGTGTAAGCTTAGAGACCCATACAAGTCTAGATTTCGTATTTTCATGAAGTTTCTTATTTTGAATGTTTTATTTATTTGATTTTGTTTGTGAGACAGTTTCTGACTACAAAGCCTTGGCTGGACCAGAACTGTCTTTGTGGATCAGGCTGGCCTGAGACTTAGAGAGGTCTGCTCATCTCTGCCTCTTGGTACTGGAATTAATGTCACCACGCCATTCTCATTTGATATCTTATAACTTCCTTCATATTCTGTGCTAGTGTTTTGGAAAAAAATTACACCTTAGTTATTATTAAATACAAATTCGTGTGCATGTAAATAAATACTAGAGTCAAGATCTTTTTAAACATAGTATCTACTTATATTCATTTTATACTGAAGGACACAGTTCCTGTCTTCATTCCAAGGTTTAAGTTATGATCATCTGATAGCATCTTCTCTTGTTTGTAGTTTTCTTTAAAAAATATGTTTCTGTACTATTTGTGTGTGTGTGTGTGTGTGTGTGTGTGTGTGTGTGTGTGTGTGTGTATTCTCCCCTGCTACAGTAGGGTACTAGAGATTTAAGTCAGGCCATGAAGCTTGAAAGCAAACTCCTTTACCCACGGAGCTATCTTGCAGTCCTTGTGTGCTGACTCGCTGAATTCTTTGTTGGGTCTGGAGGTTATAGCTTTATAATTGGTATGTTCATTAAGGATCCCATAGTGGATACCAAGAAACAGTAATTTTTTGAAAGACTGACATCCATTTGGGTGTGGGGAGAGGCAGGAATATTTTCTATGATCATAAAAGCAAACTGAGTTTTCAAACAGCATGTGTGTGTAACTCTCAATGTAGCCATTCTCCTACCTTCTTCCCAGTTAGTTGGTTTGCCTCCATCTTGTTAAAGTGTGGATCCTGACCTCACAAAGGTTTGGGTGGGAGTAAGGGGTGGGTTGGGAGGGGGAGGCTGGGGGAGCGGGAGGAGGGAAGAGGTGGATCTTTGGTGTGTAAAATGAATGGAAAAATTTTCTTAATAAAAGAAAAGGGAAAAAATTTTTATAAAAAAAGAAAAAAAATTAATAATGAAAGGTTTCTAATGCATGATGATGATCAAACATTAGTTCAAAATCAAGTGTGTGGTGAGGTGTGTCTGGCAGCATTAGCCTGTGTTGTGTTATTTGACTTAATTGTGTCTATGTTCTAAATGCACAACATGCTCACCTAGCGTGGCACATGCCATCGCAGTACACAGCACCCAGAAACTCTCCCACAAATACCTTGACTCAGAGTAAAGACTACTATTTGCCCTAAATAACAAGGTTTTTATGCTCCATACTAAGTTTTCTGCCCCTCCAGACACATGGCGGTGTGATTGTGGAAAATGAAGCCTTTCCACAGTTCTTACTATCAGTCCTAAGCTTGTATCACATTGGTGTGTCTTTGGATTCTATTGTTAGACTTCCCACTTTAAAAACTCGTGCTTGATTTGCTGGCTTGAGTTTCATTAAAAAAAAGCCATTATTTGAATTTTAGTTTTGGATAAGGACAGTATTACCAGAAACTTCTGAAATAGCCCTGAATATACCTCATCTAGTTACATGAGTCAAATTAAAACATCGATCAACTCTGAAAAAATGAGTAAAATGTTCTGTTTCTTGTGTTGTCAAAATTTTAGGCAAAGTTTGTTTTAAATGCCCTGGCCAGGCTTATAAATGACATGGAGAGTACTGGAAGGGATGACAGAGCTGAGCACTGAGCAGCAGCAGTAAATGCTGACCATACCATCAAGACTAGCCCTCTATAATTACATTTTCATGTTCTTTCTATATTTACCCATCAGTGTAGTAATTAAATATAATGTGTTTCTTTGTTTTTCATTAAAAAGCCATAAACATTTCTTAGTGTCATGTTATGTCTTATCAGTCTGGGAAACAGGGATTATTACATTTCCATCATGAATTATCACGTTACATATCCAGAAACTAGGCAAAGTTTGGGTTGTACATCCTGACATTTGGCATTTATGTTTGGTCAGGACTAGCTTGGTCTGGACAAAATCAAGGTCTGACTGAATTCCAGCTCTGGAATTCTCTTAATTATCTCCTGTCCTTCTTGTTTTAAGTTTTAAACATATTGTATTATTTAGTGTGTTTTGCTTACATGTATGTCTGCGCATCACTTGTGTGAAGTGGCCTTGGAGGTCTGAAGAGAGTGCTGGAGGATGCCATGGGACTGGAGTTACAGTTGTGAGCCACGTGTGGGTGCTGGTGATTGAAACTGAGTCCTCTGAGAGAGCAGCCAGTGCTCTTAACTGCTGTGCTACTTTCTACTTAACTGCTGAGCTACTTTCTAGCCTCTTTAACTTATAGTTTGGTTTTTCTTTTTTCTTTTTTGGAATTGGCTGCCCATCTTTATTCCTGTAGAGTCCAAGGCTCAGAAGACTCCTTTCTCATGCACTCTACATTACTCTGACCACACTGATCATTATGGTGATATTTTATTTGTACTGAAATATGATTTTATTTGTATGTTAATAAATAAAGTTGCCTGGGGGTCAGAACTAATAGTAAGCCATAGCAGAAGCTGGGCAGTGGTGGTGCACGCCTTTAATCCCAGCACTTGGGAGGCAGAGCTAGGCGGATCTCTGTGTTCAAGGATACAACCAGCATGGAGACACATACCTTAATCTCAATACCAACCATAGAAGACCTGGAGGTCTGTACAGACAGGAAGTGACGAGGAGGTCATGTGGTTGGGTTTACAACCACTGAGAAGGCAGAACAGAAAGTCAATAAAAGGACAAACACACAGGAAGTAGGTCTCTTTGCTGAGGGGAAGGACAGTAGTGGCAGTGAAGGGTAAGAAAGGGTTTTTAGCTCTCAGCTATTGCTCTGACCTCTTGGGCTTTTAACTCTGCAATTGGCTCTGTGTTTCTTATTTAATAAGACTGTTCATCTACAGACCATGTATCTTAATATTTATATTTTAACCAATATATATATATATATAGGTTATAGATATATACACACACACACACACATGCACACACACACACACACACACACACACACACACACACAGAATCAACTATCTCCAAAGGCAATGGAGATGATATCTATGGCAGGAGGGTGTAGGCTCACACACCCACTTTGCTGATCAGAAGGAATAACTCTGCTGGGCCTGCTCCATATAGTACTTTTGAAATTTTAACCTTAATCCAAACTCAACTCCATTCACTCACATAAATTAAAACTGTATGGAGATTCTGTATAGAGTCCACTCAAGAGTCTTCAGTGCCCATATGGAAATGAAGAGGTCATGACCAATGATTATGTGAGCACTTGGCTTGGAGAATGTCCATAAAATGGATTACCATGTTTTCCTCCAAGACATTGGCTATTTTGATAGGAAAGGCCATGATTCATATAATTATCATAAATAACTATATTACTAAAATTATATAATAAAGTGATTAGGTATGAAAATATGACACAAGAAAAATGTGGTTACCCCTCTTGATGGAGACAGACAATACCTCAGGAGCCCTTTGAAACTAGATTTAAAAAAAGTGAGGTTTCCGGGGGGAGACAGCTGTGGGGAATTTCCTTCCAGACATGATGGCAGAAGACACACTCTCATTGAATTCTGAAAAAACAATTCACCTGGGGCTTATACAGGGACACTTGGCTCAGCCTGGGAGGAGGGGACTGGACCTGCCTGGACTGAATCTACCAAGTTGAACTCAGTCCTCAGGGGAGTCTTTGCCATGGAGGAGATGGGAATGGGGGGTGGGCTGGGGGTAAGGCGGGGGGGGGCGTGGGAGGGGGGAGAACAAGGGAATCCTTGGCTGATATGTAAAATTAAATTAAATTATAAAATAAAATTTAAAAAAAATTCATCCTGCAAAGAATTCGACCCAGAAGCAAATCTATTCTGGCCACTTCTGATAGTCACAAGAGGCTGGCAGACTATCAAGCTGCAGAGTGCACCATTGCTGGCTTTGGTCACGGGCAGTGATGTCCTCATTGGATTGAACATTGTAATAACCGTTACTGTTGTATCTGCCAAGATAAAACTTTGTCCTGTTGTTTTTAGAGCCTGATTCTACAGTTTCATAGCATTCCCTCATTTACGCAACTTCCTCAAAATGGTATTTTTATTTTCTTTTATAACATTATTTTTTAAATTATGTGTATGTTTGTGGAGGTGCCCATGAAGGCCAAAAGAGGGAGTTGGATATCCTTGAGTTGGAGTTAAAGCCTGGTGTACCACTGGCCATGTATGCAGGGAGGACCAAACTTAGGCTCTCTGCAAAATCAGTATAAATTCTTAAACCACCGAGACTTGTCTCTAGCACATGTTCGTTCTTTATACTTAAATTGCTAACCATTGTTTTCTATTATATTCTGATGCTCTGCCTCATGGAGCAGGAAGAATGGCAATCCTGATTACTGTGGTTGATTGATTTTTGTCATAAATTACTGGGATTAAGAAATGTGGACCAGGGTCTTGAGTACATTGTGCATGTGATATTGGGGTGTTCATGACCATTACTACATTAATTTAGAGTGGTTTAGATACTTAGTGAATTTAGATATATATTTAGGGGGATAAAGGAGATATTGAGGGTATGCAGCTAGCTATCAGGAACCCAACAATAATAACAAGTGGGTGACATTATCACTTAAAAAAATTAAATGAATAGAATTTAAGATGGATGTCTACTTTCTTCTCAGTCCACATAGTACTTGGTACATTGAGAAAGTAGAAAAGGAGGTAAATGTTCTGAGAAGAAGCAGAAGATGAAGAATAATTTATTTATAAAGAAACAGAATTCCACCAGTTCCACTTCTCCATGTTCAATGAGTTGTGTGGGTGTTGTCCTCAGCAATGGGGCCCCACTGTTAAATTGCAGAGAACCCTTTGTCTTAGTACCTGTGGTGGTATTGTGTTCCCCAAAATATTGTGCATCCTAATAAACTTATCTGGGGTCAGAGAACAGAACAGCCACTAGATACAGAGGCTAGAAAATGGTGGGACTCACGCCATTAATCCTGGCATTCCAGAGGCAGAAATCCCTTTGGATCTCTGTGAGTTCAAGGCCACATTGGAAACAGCCAGGCATGATGACTCATGCCTTTAATCCCAGGAAGTGAGCCTTTAATCCCAGGAAGTGATGGCAGAAAGCAAAAAGGTATATAAGGCGTGAGGTACAGGAACTAGGCTGGTTAAGGTTTTAGGCTTTTGAGCAGCACAGTTCAGCTGAGAGGCATGCAGGCTGAGGAAACAGGATCAGCTGAGGAACTGGTGAGGTGAGGTAGCTGTGGCTTGTTCTGCTTCTCTGATCTTCCAGTATTCACCCTAATACCTTGCTCCAGGTTTGTTTTTATTAATAAGAACTTTTAAGACCCCTGCTATAAGTACCACCCTGGGTTGTTTGAGGATTTCCATGGGGCCCCCTTGGCCAACAACTCAATTGAATGCTATCCAGTCCCTCCACTGGAAGCCTTGCCCGGCTACAAGAAATGGCCAATTCAGACTCCATATTCCTCATTACTAGGCGTCCTCATTAGGATCATTTTCATGGATTTCAGGACATTTTCACTGCACTAGGTTTTCACACTACCCCCAAATGTTCCCCAATTCTAGTCACCTCTCCCTGCATTCTTTACCTCAGTCCCTCACCACCTGATCTCTCCCTCTCTTCTCCCCAGCTGCTCCCAGGTCATCCACAAAATCTATTCTATTTCCCCTTCCCAAGGAGATCCATGGATCCCCTTTGGACCCTGCCTCTTTACATAACCTGTCTGGGTCTTTAGAGTGTAGCTTGGTTACCATTGACTTAATGGCTAATAATGACTTATAAGTGAATACATACCATATTTGTCTTTCTAGGTCTGAATTAGCCCACTCAGGATGATTTTTTTTCTAGTTCTATCCATTTCCCATGAATTTCCTGATGTCATTTTTAAAATTACTTATTTATTTAGTTGTTTATTTTATTTATTTATTTAGGGTTTTAGTTTTTCAAGACAGGGTTTTTATGTAACAGTTCTGGCTGTCCTGGAATTAGCTTTGTAAATGAGGCTGACCTCAGACCCACAGAGACCTTCCTGCCTCTGCCTTCTGAGTTCTGGGATTATAAGTATGCACTACCACTGCCCAGCATCAATTTTTTTTTTAAACAGCATGGTAATACTCCATTGTGTAAATGTACCACATTTGTTTATCCATTCTTCAGTTGAGGGACATCTAGGTTGTTTCTGGCTCTTATAGAGCTGCAACGAACATGGTGAGCAAGTGTCCTTGTGGTAGGATGGAGCCTTCACGCCCGTGTTCTAGTCTCTTTGGTATGGGAAAGTACTCTGAAGGCCACTGAAAGAGAAATGTGAATACCATCCCAACCACAAAACCCTTGACCTATAATCTGTTCTGCCTACAAAATATGCTAGGGCAATGGTGACACAGAACTGTGGGAATAACCAACCAATACTTGATTTGACTTAAGGTCCAATCCACCTTACCCATACCTGATACTGCTTGGATGACCAAGAATCAGAGACTAGATAGCTCAAAGACATGGGTAAACCAAGCATGACTGGAGAACAAGCAATCAAATGACTCCTAATGATACTCTGTTATACTCATAGATCAGTGCCTTATCCAGTCATCATCAGAGAGGCTCCCACTGGCAGCAGATGGGAACAGATGCAGATATCCACAGCCAGACATTATCCAGAGAGAGTCTAAATTTCATCAAATCCCTCCCCACAGAGCTTAGGGAATCCTGTAGAAGAGGAGGCAGGAAGGTTGCAAGAGTCAGAGAGGGTGGAGGATACCAGGAGAACACAGCCCTCTGAATCAACTAAGGAAGGAGCATATAAGCTTACAGAGACTGAGGCAACAAACAGGGCCTACATGGGTCTACAACAGGTCCTTCGTTTATATACTATAGCTATTAGCTTAGTATTGTTACAGGATCCCTGACTATGAGAATGAGTAGGTCTCTGACTCTTTTGCCTACACTAAGGACTCTTTTCCTCCTATTGGGTTGCTATGTCCAACTTCATTATGGAAGTTTTTGCTTCATCTTATTCCATTTCATTTTGTCATGTTTGGTTGGGATCTCTTAGAAGCCTGTTCTTCTCTAATGAGAGAGAAAGGAAGTGAATCTGGAGGGGGAGAACAGGGAGGAGTGAAGGAGGATTGAAACCATAATTAGGAAATAGTGTGTGAGAAAAGAATCTATTGTCAATAAAACAAAGAGAAACATTTTTTTTTAAAGAAATGGAATTCCAGAAGGCACAGAGGAGAGTAGAGAAAGTGCCTCTGGAGAACTGGTTAGGAAGAAGTATTGAATTAAAGTAGACTATGATCAAAAGGTGACAGATCATAGGTAGAGACTTTGTATCTGTGGATGACAGGAATGAGAAGCATGGTAAGAGCATTCCGGTTTGGGGGAGGGTAGAATTCTAGAAAAATATTAAGATAATGAATGTGGATGGTAATGGAGTGATTTCCAATCTCTTCCTAGTGGGCTCTTTTCTGACTACATCTTTATGCTCAAATTTATCACACACAACTCTTGAGTTTTGACTGCCATTTTTGCTGCTATTGAACCTCAGGATTGACTGACAGAATCTCATGATGTCCAGAGTTTCTCTCACTTATCTTTCAGAGTGGGTATTGGCAAGATTGCCAGGATTTTGTCTTCCTAGATTCTAAGGCAACCATTTGTACTCTTCAAGGGTTACTATCTTAAACAGTTGTAGAGATGAATAGTTAACATCCAGTGGGCTGATAATACTTAAAGTATGTTCTTAACACATTTCTGAATATCTGCTATATTTCTAGTGTTTGCTACTGTTCCAAGTTTTCTGTAATCTCTTGTAATCCCTCATATTCTTCTGATTCCTTATTCTTACCCATATTTTCAGATAGCTACTATTAAGTAAATTAATTAGTAATTGTAGTAATTGGGCTTTTAAATAAATAAAACCTCAACAAACATTGTTTATTATTTGGCTTCTTTGACTCTGAATGATTTATTTGTATGTATTCATGTTTTGACCCCTTCCTATTATTGACTCAAGTTCCTGTATCCATTTAGAAATATTGTTGGGTAGGTATTCAGAATAGCTCCTAGTTTGGGCTCTTCCAAATGAAGATGCCATAGAGGTCTTTCATGCATATATACTTTGATTTTTAGTTCTTTCTCAAGCATTATGAGACACACACATCTCTTGCAATTGCTGATATAAGAAGCTCATTCACATTAAGAACTCATGATGTTATGGGTGAATAGGAATTCTCATTCTCTTGGTAGGAATGCCACATATCAACAGCCAATTTAGAAATTTGTCAGGAAGTATTGAATTAGCCTGTCTTTGCACTGTGTTATGTTTGATTCTTTGATTTCAAAAACAGCTGTTTGAGTTGCTGACTTGAGTTCTATAAAAGAAGCATTAAATGAATTTTGGCTTGAAGTTAGAACAAAATTTTTCAACAATTTCTGCAATGGCCCTAAACATCTGTCTGCCATTTTGTACTGAGCATTTTATACTAAGTGATGTTCTCAGCATCAGTGATTATAAAATTTAAGTATTGATCACCTCTGAAAAAAGGTTGAAGACAGTCTATGCCCTGTAGTGTGTTCTGCCAAGATTCAATTCCCCATGTAAAAATAAACAAGAATATCTACCTCATTATTATGAAATTTTAATTTAATCATTAATAAATTGTAAAATTATATGTATACCAAAGAATTATTTTAAAATAAAGTTTGAATAATTTATTATCAGCAAATGTTTGATTTATATACCTATACACTAACGGGCACTTGAGAATTTCATAGGCAAGGGCGGCTGTGAAAACTCTCTAAAATTTAAGAAGCTTTGTTCTGTCTATTCTCTGGCACATAATTGTCACAGAGGGAGAAAAAGTCCACCCTTATTATTCTGAAAAAGCCTTGAGCAGGTATTTGAAAACAGTGGTGTCTGATTGTGGTGCTGAGTGGAGGCCATCTTCCCAGAGACAGCGTTCTCATCTCCCAAAGTATTTTCATTCCTTAAGCTAGAACCCTTCATATGAATTAAACTGTTAATTGTTACCCATGTTTTATTTATGTTTTCTTGAAACCTGAGGACTTCACCTAGTATGATTTTGATTAATTCAATAATACCAAAATAAAAGCTTTGAGTGTTTGAGAAAAACTGAGGCTTAGTAGGGAAGTGACACTAGATCATGGGCCTCTAGGTTTCACATTAAGGTGCTTGCTCGATATTTTGCTCTTGTAGAGACTGAAGAAGTAAAAGTAAGTCACATTAAATGTCAGCTTTTGATCAGTCATTCAAACAGCAGCGTTGAAGATGGATTTGAAAGGGATGAGCCTTGAGAAAATCAGTGATGCTCTATTAAAGCTAAAACATACCGAAGACCTGAAGTACTGCATGAGGTTTACTACAGACACAGTGGCTTGTAACTTCACATTATTAACATACAGTTTTTCAGATCAGAAGTCCAATTTGAATCTCATGTAGTAAAATGTCAAGACATCTTAACAAATCATGCAAGTAAGAAAAGTCAACACATACAACAGTTTAAAAATTTGTACCAAGTGAAATTGTTTTTCTGTAGTGAAGGAGATGTAAAACCTTTTTCAGAGAAACAGCAACATCATAAAAAGAGAAAAACCATCAGAATTTGTCTCTGGTAGTCCTGCTTTGGAACATGTTAAAAAAAGTTCTTCAGAGTCAGAGAACACAGATAAGATGTTTGGGAACATGTGAAAATGTGGAATTTGTGAAGAAGGAACAGCAGCTGGGAATATTAAATATTTTCCTTTTCATAGCTGTGTTATTCAAAATAATAATAGCCCTCCAGCCATCAAACACTGTACCTAACACCCAATAGTAAGAACACAATTCTGTGCATGGTGATTGTAGTTCATGAGTATGTGAAGTGAATGATGGGAGACTAGAGAAAGAGAGGGCACATGCTCTGCTATAAAGAAACTCATACTACACATGAATAGCCTACCACTGTCTGAGAATGGACATAGATTAATTGCAAATAGTACCACAAACTCTAGAGACAACACTGAAAGAGGGAAAAGGAACTGCACTTGCTGTCTCAGTAGAGTGTAGGTGGATTTCTCTGTCCTGACTGCCAACTGTCAGATAACCACATGGAGAATTCTTATTAATTACAAAAGCTCAGCCAGTAGCTTAAGCTTGTTTCTAACTAACTCCTTTAGCTTACATTAACCCATATCTTTTAATCTATGTTCTTCTATGTGGCTCAGGTATTGCTCCTTTGTAAAGCCCATGCTGTTTGCTCTGTGTCCCTGGTGGCTCCTTGCACCTCCACCCTTCTTCCCAGCCCCCTTTTTACCCTGAAAATTCTGCCTGGCTATTGGCCTTTCAGCTTTTTATTAAACCAATCACAATGATATATTTTCACACAGTGTAAAGGAATATTCCACAACATTTCCCCCTTTTGTCTAAATAAAAAGGAAAGGTTTTAACTCTAACATATAGTTTATAAACTATAAACAATAAGAACAATTTTCTCGTTAAGAATTAGATTTACAATGTCTAGTCTATTTGTATTTGGCATATTTTGAGAAAATACTCCATTATTTATTTTATCTTGATGAGTCCAAAGCTTTGTATCTAATTTACTTTCTATCATAACTAAGGAAAACTGCAAGTATAACTACCTAGTCTTCAACTCCATCAAGGACCCCAGAAAGATATAATATTACCTGAGTAAACAGGAAGTGCAGTGAAAGCCACTTCCAAATGTATAGAAATGACAGAGACATCTGGTTTCCCAGACAGTCACCCAAGGTTCCTCTTCAATATTGGGGCATCGAATCTTCAGCCTACAGACGTAGAATATATGGCAGACTCTTTTATGAGGCAGGAATTTTGAAGGACTGTCCTGCCTTATCTTGGCAAAGATCAACAGTCTTTTTCCTTTGTGTCTTGCTTGTCCAGTTTGTACAGCATACTGTCAACAGTCAAGACAAGAGCAGTTTCTTGCCCAAGTGACTAGTTTTGCCACATTAAAAGCAAACTTCATATGGAGTTTCTTCGATGCCTGTCATCTTCTCTGAAGTAAATTGGTGCTGCCAGAAATAGACATGTCTCATTATCATGAAAAGCCTCAGGTTATTAAACACCTTAAATGCTGTATTCTGTAGGTTTGATGTGTTTGATGACCATCTGTCTATCTAAATATGTCTATTTAACCTTGAAAACATATCTAACTATGTGACTATAAGTTTGATTGTTATAGATGACTAACTGCTAACCTGTCTTTTAAAAAAAATATCCTAAATAGCTTTTAAATACTAAAACTTCACACAACCTTTTTAACTGAGCTGCATAGGTACAATACCTTAAGCAAGAGTAGACACATATATACAGTATCAGTAGAGGAGAAAAAAAATGCAATCACAGAATGCCCAAGTAGGACTAGAGGAAGTAGAATAAGAGAGAACTATAATAAGACAAAAAAGCAAATGTAATAAATAAGAAGAGTTGTCTTGATGAAAGGAGCAGGGGCTAGGTCCAGCCCCAACTTGGTCTGCCACCCTGTGCTGACTACCCAAGGGAGGCCTTACCCTCTATGAGGAGGGAATAGGAGTGGGATGGGGGTAAGCGGGGGAGAGCATGGGAAGGGGAAAGAGGTGAAACAGGGGTTAGTATGTAAAAGAAAAAAATTTTTAAATAAAAAAAGAGAGATTTGTGTAGTAGAGAACAGTCCAACTATTTAGATAATTACTTTGAATGTGAAAGCTCTTAATGCATCAATTAAAGTACAAAGTCTGACAGAGTAGATAAAAATAAGATCCTCTATACATTATAATAAGAAATATTTGGATATAAGATATAAAGAGATTAAAATATGAGAAGAAAAAAGATATATAATGCAGACATAGCCAAAGAAGAATCAACATTCATGTTAGAAAAGACAGACTTGTCAAGCCTTAATGTGAGGGGAGGAGCTTAATCCTACCTCAACTTGATATGCATGCTTTGTTGGCACCCATGGGAGGCCTGCCCCTTTCAGAACAGAGGAAGACTGCATTGGGGGTGGGGAGGAGAGCTGAAGGGAAGGGAGGAGAGGAGAGAAGGGAGAGGAAGCTGGGGTGGGGATGTAAAACAAATGAATAAATTTAATTAATAGAAAAAAAGACAGACTTCAGACTAAAGGAAGTCATCAGGGTCTAAGAGGATATTAGAATGCATAAACACATGAAAAACTAAACACCAAAACAACTCTTCTAATCAATAAACGAGTTGACAGGCCTTGAAAGAAGAAATATAAATGACAAACCAAATACATGAAAAAAGTTCAACATATTTAACTGTGTTTAAGATGTATATTAAAATTGGAATAAGAATCCACTTTATTCTGGTCAGAATGGCTGTCATCAAATAAAGAAATAAAACCAAACGTTGACAAAGATATATAGAAATAAGAACCTTTAGATGTTGCTGTTGGGAATGCAAATGTCTCCAGAAATGATGGAAATCACTGGAAGTTCCTCAAAAATTGACAGGAGGACCACCGCGTGACCCAGCTATACTCCAACTTGGGTATACACTAAAGTGAATATAAGCATACAAAAGGTATTTACACATCCATGTTCACTGCAGCACTACTCATCATTTCCAAGGTTTGGTACCTACTTATATGTCAATCTACAGATGAATGGATAAGAAAAATGCCACAGGGGTGGGGGTGGGATGGAGGGAGGGTGGAAAGGGAGAGAGAGCATTTGGGTCAGTCACAAGGAAAAAAAAAAACAACATGCACAGGGAAATGGATGTAACTAAAATCATTATGATGTAAGAGAAGACAGACTCAGACAAATACTGCTTTTTTTCCTCTCACATATAGAATCTAGTTTTAAATGTGTATACAATGTAAGTGTACAAAATGTCATAATGAAACTCATTGTTTTGTCTCTGAAAAGTAATAATTAAAAGGACTAAAAGGACCTAAAATAAAAAGAATGTTATATGATGCTACAGGGGTCAGTTCTGAAAGGAGGCAGTTCTTCATGAGCATGTACCTACCAAGAAGTCTCAAAATGTAAGAGGTAAAATGGAAGAAACTCTGAAGAGGAATTGGAAAATGTATTGTTGTAACTGACTTCAGCATTCTTTTATCTATTAGATACTCATCCAATAGGAGAAAATGAGTAAATACATAATATAGTAAATAATATTATCAATGAATTTGATCTAATCAATATTAAAGATTGCTTAATTTAACAACAGAAAATATTATATTTCCATATATAGCCACATAGAACATTTATGAAGACGAATGGTATATCAGACCATAAAACACATAAACACAAACTTAAAGAACCAGGAATCATATAAAATAAACTCTTAAACACAACAACATTAAATTAGCCACATACATTCATCTTAGAAATTTCTTTTGGGTATTAAACAAGAAACTTCTAAATAATAGATGAGTTAGAAGAAAAACTCTCAAAAATATTTCTAATGTTTTGGACTACATATGATAGAAAATATGAAAACTCACAAGAAAAGAAAACAAAATCAACAACGTAAGCTTCTAGAAAATAAAAGAGCAATAAAAAGTTGGCAAGTAGATTAAAAGATACAATAATGTTAGAGAGGGCCAAAACAGGAAAACAATAGAAAAAAAATCAATGAATCCAAAATGTGGTTCTTTGAAAAGATCAATAAAATTGACAAGCCTCTAAGCAAACAAAGCAAAATAACAAGAAGACATAAATTGCTAAGACCAGAAATGAAAAAGGGGAGATCATTGCATTCTACAAATACTAGAAAGAAGGTGAGGAGTATATCAACCTTTCTACAGCCTGCAGATTTGATGACTTAGGTGACAAGAAGAAATCTCCCAAAGATGCAATCCATAAAACCTCAAGTGAGGCCAAAGCACCAACTAAAAGTCTGTATCTACTAAGGAAATAGATTATGTAACTAATAACCTTCCAAAGTGGCAGGCAGCAGGCTCAGATGGTTTAACTAGAACCATTCTATCAACTATGTAAGAAATTGAGTATGAAACTTCCTTAAGGTATCTTTCAGAAAGTGGAAGCATGAGGAACATTTTAAACTATTTCTATAATGCCAGCTTTAATGAGACAATAGTAATTGTCTATTGAAAAATCTTCTATGATATATTTAGTTTAAGTTAGCATTGAAAAAAATCAGAAATATGAACCACAAAACAGTATTTATTCTATGCTTGCAAGACTTATTCATAATTTGAAAATCAATTAATGTCATCAATCACATTGAAAGAAGCTCAAGTAAAACTTACATAATCATAACAATAGAATAAAATTTGGGGGAAAGTTCAGCATACCTACATGAGAGAAACTTGCAAAGTAGGACTAGAAGGGGAATTTCTTCATTTGAACAAAAATGATTTACAATAGCATCATTGTCTTAATGGCATCAAAGAGGATGTTTTTCCATAGACTGACATAAGACAAGAGTTTCTTTTCTCACTATTTCTGAAAGTTCCAGCTAATTTAGCAGACAGAAAAAAAATAGAGAAAAAGAGACATATTGCTAAGGAAGAAACAAAATTGTTTGAGGATGACATGGTTGATTGTGTGTGTCTCAACATCTCAGAAAGTCAGAACACAGAGCAATAACCAATAGCAATGACAACAGCAAGTCCCCAGAAACAGCAACCTTGATGGACACAAGGCTTAATATACAAATGCTAATGCGTTTTTATACACCAGCATGGAACAACTGCAGTCCTAAATTTAAAATGTAAATACAATGTCATCAGCAATAAAACATAAACAATCTAGGAATAAAAATCTTTGTAAGAGATAAGTCTAGACAGAGATACTTCATTAAACATTATTATTATTTATTATCATTATTATTTGAGTCAAGGTCTCATTATGTATTTCTGGCTGGCTGAGAACTTGTAATGTCAGACCAGGCTGATGAATTCAGAGATCATCTTGCCTCTGCCCCCTGAATGTTTTGATTAAAGGCATAATTAAAAATTTTCTAATTAAATATTTTTAAATTGTGTGTGGAAGAGGGTGTGTGATTGTGTGTGTGTGTGTGTGTGTGTGTGTGTGAGAGAGAGAGAGAGAGAGAGAGAGAGAGAGAGAGAGAGAGAGAGAGAGAGAGATGTGTGTACCATGGTGCACATATAGAAGTTAGAAGATAATTTGCTTGCTGGGAGGTCATTTTTCTCCTACCTTATGGAAGCTGTGGATTGAACTCATGCTGTCACAGGTTTGTGGCAAGCACTTTACTCACTGAGCCATCTTGTTGGTCCATAGAAAGGCATTTCATATTCAGGGGAAGAAACATGGTTGCCGGCTTCCAACCTGAGCTATAGACCCCTGCAATCCAAGTCAGGATCCCATCTATTGATTTATTTGGGTGCTGACATTCTGATTCTGCAATTAAATGTAAAAGTAAGCAACCAAGACTACAGAAGGTCAAAAAGGAATGGACACGAGGTTTATTATATGAACACAATACAACACACTGTCATGTGTAAACATCAACAAAGCAGAATGGTTATCATGAAAAGACACACAAAATTGTGATGTCCTTATTATTGACAAAGTCATTAAAGCATTTTGATAGCTAAAAGATTGTCCTTCCAAAAAAAAATGCTGCAGTGATTAGATAGCCCACATCCTCCCCAAACCATTCCAGATACCGACAAAAATTAGCTCTAAGCAGGTAATAGAGTTGAATGTAAAAAGCTAAGTTATAAAGCTTTACAAGACACCACCAGAGACAGTTCAGCTGTCTGAGGGTTTGTTGATGAGCTTTTAGATATAACACAAATGATCTGTGAAGTGAAAATATGTTAAATTGGACCTGATTAAAATCTCATAAAGACTTGGAAGGAACTTAGAAGACATAGAAATAGACTAAGTAGCAAAGTGGATGAATAGGGGCCCTGTTTTTTATGAATGATACCAAAGAAAGAAAGAAGTTCTTAGTTACTTGATGACATTCCCCCCTAGGCTCTGGCAAAATGGATCAGTGGGTAAAGGAACTTGTCACTAGGCCAGAAGCTGTGAGTTCATGCCTCAGGACCCAAATGACAGAACAGAGGCTGGAGAGAGTTAGTCACATCACATCCACAGTCAAGATTAGAGAATAAATGTATGCATTTGAGTCATGCTCACCTCACTTTCTCCCCTCTTATGTAGCCCAGCACCCAAGCCCAGTGAATGGTGCCACCCATGGAGGGTTGGGTCTTCCACACCAAGCAGCACAATCAAAACAATCCCCTACAGCCAACCTGGTGAAGACAGTCCTTCATTGGGACTTTATTCCCAGTTGATTCTAGATTGTGTAAAGTTGACAGTTAAAACTATTCATCACACCATTCATCTATAATTTATCTATTAATCTATCATCATCTACTCATGTTATCACACATCCATTCTCCCATCTATCATCTGTCTATCAATCAATCTACCACCAACTTTTCTGTTACCATCTATTCATCCATCCACTTATTATCCGTGCTGGCCTAGTTTTAAGTTGTCAACTTAATACAAGATAAATTCATCAGAGAGGAGGCTGCCTCAGTTGAGAAATGCCTCCATAAGATCTGACTGTAGGCAAGCATGTAGAGCATTTTCTTGCTGTGGGATGGTCTGTATGTCAAATGTGTTGCTCTAATTGGTCAATAAATAAAACACTGATTGGTCAGTAGCCAGGCAGAAAGTATAGGTGGGACTAACAGAGAGGAGAATTGAGAGAACAGGAAGGTGGGAGGAGTCACTGCCAGCCGCCGCCATGACAAGCAGCATGTGAAGATGCCGGTAAGCCACGAGCCACATGGCAAGATATAGATTTATAGAAATGGATTAATTTAAGATGTAAGAACTATATAGCTAGAAGCCTGAGCCATTAGGCCAAACAGTTTAAATAACATAAGTGTCTGTTTGTTTGTTTTATAAGTGGGCTGTCGGACTGCCGGGTCTTGGCAGGACCTGGAGAGAAAACCCTCCAGCTACATTTTCTTACTTAGTTATTGATGGTGGAGGACCCTGCTAATTGTGTTTGGGACCAATCCTGGGATGGTGGTCCTGGGTTCTATGAGAAACCAGGCTGAGCAATCCATGGGGAGCAAGCCAGTAAGCAACACCTTTCCATAGTCTCTGCATCAGCTCCTGCTTTTAAGTTCCAGGCACGCTTAAGTTCCTGCCCTGACTTCCCTCAGTGTTGGACAATGATGTGGAAGGAGAAGCCCAATAAACCCTTTCCTTCCAACTTGCTTTGGTCACTGTGTTTCATCACAGCAATGGTGACCCTAATCAGGACATTATCTGTCATTTATCTCTGTCTATTTATGTTCATCATCAGCTACTTATCATCCACCCATTCATTTATCATATAACTTCTACCTTCCCTGGTCCCATCTATCATGTATTTATATGTCACTCATCTCTCCTTTCATTTGGCAGATGTTTGAAATGCACACAATACTGGAGTCTGTCCTCCTTAAAGCACACATACCTCTACACATCTTTCCTACGTCTAGACATGTGGCTAAGTGTTTGGTTTACAAAGGTCTTCATTGAAAATCAAATAAAACTAAGTAAATGAAAGGACTTCTTAAGTCAACAAGTCTAGAATTAGTAGATGCTAATTGTCAATAGTGATTGCCCAACACATGACTGAAACATGAGATTTAATGGATGCTATCAACATCTCAGGATGAATCATAAGTTTACCATACCATAATCTTAAATCTATCTATTTGAACAATATTTTACTGCTTCTATATATCTTAAATGAATAGAGAGTCATTGAATTCTTAAGCTGTGATTGCCTTTTCTTTTTTCTCTACTATTAATATTTTATTCTGTTTGTTAATAAATTTATTTTATTTAAATTAAAATTTTCTAAGTAG
>CABHPH010129368.1:0-79803 GCA_902168325.1 Peromyscus nudipes
ATTAATTGTTATTACACACACACACACACACACACACACACACACACACACACACACACGCATGCACGCACACAAATATATTCCTAAATACATAAACGAGACCTGCTCAATCTGTCTAATGTTACTTGTGTATATATTTTTACAGCTGGCCATTTGTTATTGGGTAAGACTGTGTCTTCTGCTCTCAGAATTCCTTAGTTATCTACTTCTTTGTGTAGGGTTAGAACCTGTGGACTGATCAGGTACTTTTTGAGGTTAATGTTTTGTCAATGAAGAGTAAGGTGCAGTACCATGTTTCATAGCAAAAAAAAAAAAAGGTGGAACCAAGGTAGAAGCTGTGTAACTATGTCTCAAAAATGCTTTCAGTGAGTCCTGGACTTCTCCAGAACTCTTAAGACATTTTTTGTCCTCAAACAGCAAGTAGTAATTTATATTTGTATTATTTTCTCTCTCTCCTGAAGGACTGAGAGCAGGATCTGTCTGTGTTGCTCACCTTGGTACCTGAAGTAAAGCTCTGTGCAGCCACGTTATCATCGCTTAGTAATAGTAGGAAGGGTCTCTAAGAATTACCTTTACTTGTCCCAGCAGATCCCCTCCCCCTACGGCGGACTTCAGTTTAGTAAATAAGGCAATTTTTTTTTTTTTTAAATGGGTCTGCTTTTGCTGAGAAGCACTGGCTTGGAAAACCTAAATTCTTCATGTACAATTTTTACGCCTTTCAATCTTTGCCTACTTCTTTTTTGTTTGTTTTGTATGAAGTAAAAGCTGTTTCTATTCATCATTTACAAAAGAGGAAACCAGATTAGGGAAGTACAGCTTCTTTCCCATCGTACTGCCGGAGCAGACAAAACCTGATGGAGATGGTGTCAGTCACCTCCTTAGCCATGTGGTGCACCGTTTCCAGGACAACGGTACAAAAGTGAGCTGTGGGATCCCTTTACAAAGGTGGCCGGCCTCAAAATATTTCCCTCCCGTCTCTACTTCATCCCCCAGTTTTCTTTCCTGCTTAAAACTGAATTTATCTAGAAAGTAAAAAACTGGGTTGGGAAACACTAGGTGGCAGACACAAGTATGGTTCAATATCTAAAATAAAAGGCAGATTTATTTTCTCCGAAAACATTTTGAGGAAAATACAAAGCACAAGATGGTAGCTTGAACGGGTTGATCCCAACCGTGGGAGCAGAGTAAATATCTATTTCTAAATCAGTCATCAGGATTTTAAATTGAGGAGATGTCAGATGAATACTGCATTTCTGACTTTGGGGGCTGGGCCGTGGTGGGGGATATCAAAGCTTTGGCATTCGTGTTTTGTTTTCTGATAAGGCCATGATGGGCTGGAGTGGAGTGAGGCAAGCACCCTTAACCAGTTACACATTTGTCTGCTGCGCCTTACCCTCTCCATCCCGTCTCATCTGCTCAGTTTTGTTTCTTAACTTTGCCAGCTGCAACCGGCCAGTGACTCTGTGATTCCTGATTCACAGGAAGATTGTGTTCTGCTTCCAGACATTTGTACCGACCTTAATCCTCTTACCATTTAGTTTGTTGATCTGTCCGCAGTGGACTGCATTCCAGTTATAACTTAGTAAAGGAGAGCACTGGTGATGGAACGTGGTGAGAGGAAACTCACATCTCTGCATTACAACAGCTATAGCTGAACTCCAGCAAGCCCCTGGTTTCTGAGAGGCGGACTCCTTTGTTGAAGTTTCTTTCAGACTTTACTCCAAAGGGCTGCATTCAAGGAGGGAAATGTCAAAATGAAATCATTTTTCTGGTGAATTCCTTTTCTTGAGAGTGAATTAATTTAGATTTTCCCAGTCTAGTAAGAAATCTTTGAGACATTTGATAAAAATTCATGTTCTTCAGTCTTTGGAATCTCAGTAGCCCTCATGAAGAAGCTGAAAATCCCTTGATAGTTGGTATTGTCAGGCGATTCTAAGACACCTGACTTCATGCCTGGGTTTTTGTCCTTTTTGGTTATGGCTTAGTGACAAGCCTTTAGTGTCTTGTGAGAATATTGATACATTTTGTGCTCGGTAAACTTAGTGAACCCAGCTCATTGAATTCATCAACAGGAACACAAATTGCTCACGTAAGTTGAGGGTCAGTAGTTTTTCTGTTTTATTCTTGTGTTTCTCAAGTAGATTTGTTTCCGTCTCAGCTCCTCAGCCCATCTTTTGTCACTGTTTGTTTTCATAACAAATGAGACCTAAATTTGAGCAAACCGATTTTCAAGGCCACACAGTACATTGAAAGAACAGTATATGCAATTAGAGACTTGGTCTAAAGTTGTGGACTAGTCAGTTGGGGCTGCTGCCTGCTACCTGTCCCTTACTTCTAGTGTAAGAAATGGTCACAGTGTGTCGTCGAGCGGTGATAGTGAGTGCCCTTAGGTGGGCAGTAGAATAATCTTCTAAATACTGGAAGTGGAAGCTCAGGGATCTGGTGGTTAGAGAACTTATCCACACTGGTCCACTGGTTCTGTCCTGCTCAGGGGTGGCCTGCATGAGTTCCTGCCCTCTGCCCAGGACAGTTGTTCTAGCAGCCATTGTACCGGCAGGTGAACACAGTAAGACTGGACTGTGTAGGGTTCGTCAACTCCTGCCATCAGCACTTGGTGGTCGGGTGACGCGGGCTGCGTTCCCTCAGCTGGAAAACAGGCGCTGCCTGTCTCCCGGGGGTGCCAGATAGAAAGGTGAATGCATGGAAAGGGTTTGGAACTTAGCCCTAGACTAAGTTTTTTATGAGCACTTACCTGTCATCTAAACTTACAGCTGTAACCATGGCTTTACTGTCTTTTAACACACACACACACACACACACACCCATCTAATCAATTGTTGACAGACACTCTAAGTTTTGCCTGTCTTTGTCATTTTTGCCAATTCTTAGTATGTTAATACTAACACCTGTGGTGGTTTGACTGAAAATGGCCCCCATAGACTCATAGGGAGTGGCATCTTTGGAGGTGTGGCCTTTATGGAGGAAGTGTGTCACAGGGTTTGAGGTTTCAGAAAGTCAAGCCAGGCCCAGTGGCACTTTCTCAGCTGTAGACCTCTCAGCTACTTCCCCAGCACTATGTCTGCCTGCCTGACACCAAGCTTCCCACCCTGACATTAATGGGCTAACCTCTGAACCTATAAGCCATGCCCAATTAAGTGTTTTCCTTTATAAGCGTTGCCATGGGGCCGGGCGGCGGTGGCGCACACCTTTAATCCCAGCACTCAGGAGGCAGAGCCAGGCGGATCTCTGTGAGTTCGAGGCCAGCCTGGTCTACAGAACGAGAGCCAGGACAGGCACCAAAACTACACAGAGAAACCCTGTCTCGAAAACAACAACAACAAAAAAGGGTTGCCATGGTCATGGTGTCTAAAGACAACACCTCCTCCTTCCTTCCTGCAGCCTATTGCCTGGTCCATCTTCATTATTGAATGTGTTCTATTACTTGCTTCTTGCCCTGCTATCCCACTTGATATTTACAGTGCAATAAACTCCAGACACCTGCGTGTAGCACTGGACACCCTTAATCTGATAGAGCCTACACCTGCTTTGATCAAGCCTTTCCCCCTTTGACCTAAACTTGCTTCGTTCTGCTTTCACTTCCTTTAAAGCCATTTCTGATCCTATAAATCTCAACATTCCTTAAGTCCTGTGATCTTCTAATATCGAATGCTACAGGATACTTGCTTTTATATTTATCTTTTGCTATTTTCTTTCTTCACATTTCTATGGGCATTATTGTTTAGCTTTTCTCAAAGCCCCAATTTCAGGAACATAGCACTGTTAGTTTCTTTCTTGCTAAGGTAGCTGTTGGGTATGTGTGCCCTTCTGTGCACCTGTTCTGGGAATTCCCCTTCTTCCATCCCATGGCCCTACTTGTGAAGAGCTTTCTAGGCTAGTAGGTAGAGTGAGAGCAGGAAAGGGGTGCAGGCTGAGTTCCTCTCATCCAAAATGCTCGTGACCAGAATTATCTCAAATTTGGGTTTCTATTTGGATTTCAGAATATTTGTGTGTGCCTAATAAGTTACTTTGGGGATGGGACACAGGTCTAAGTTCATGAAATTCATATATGTCTCATGAAACTTTAGGTACAATTCTTTTTTTTAATTTTTGTTTTGTTTTTTCAAGACAGGGTTTCTCTGTGTAGTTTTGGTGCCTGTCCTGGATCTCACTCTGTAGACCAGGCTGGCCTCGAACTCACAGAGATCTGCCTGGCTCTGCCTCCCTAGGAGTGCTGGGATTAAAGACATGCGCCACTGCCACCTGGCCTTCTTTTTCTTTTTTGAGGCAGAATTTCTGTGTAACTGAGGATGATCTTGAACTCCTGATCTTCTTCCACCTCCCTCCCAGGTGTTGAGATTACCAAGTGCACCACCACGCCAATTTAACCGTCTTGTCTGTTGTGGCATCATATTGGTGCTCCAAAAGTCCCTCATTTTGTAGGATTTCAGATTAGGACTGCTTAGCCTGCGCTGTTTACATTCTAGACTCTCGGATGACATGCGTCACTTAAACTCATAGACCATTGACAAGAATTACCATGGGGTGTACAGGCGGCTGGGGAGTGCTCAGTTGGCTTCCTGCTGAAAACTGTCCTGTACCTGAGGATCTGTGGAGTTGTTGACACTCTCATTCATCTCCTGCTAGTGAGATGAATTCTGGTTGAGATTATAAACTCTTTGCCTGTTTCTTTATAAAACACAGTGCATGCTGCACCCAGGATAGGATGACCTACATGTTGGAAGGGGTTTTCCTAGATATTTAAATGAGCAGGAGATACAAAAGGAAGATGAACTCAGAAGGTTAAAAGTTAAGTGCTTTGGGGTTGGTATCGGGCTGACTTGATTTGAATTCTGTGCCACAGATTATTAACTGATTGAAGGATGTTAGTTATCATGTTCTTCAAGCAGAATGTAAATAGTATCTATTTTAGTAGTCTGAGGTATGAAGAACAATACAATATCTGTTGTGAACTAAGCTCTCAATATACTACTGTCTCCAATAAGCATCAAGTTATTTTTTTAGCACAGCTTTATAAAATTGCTTTTTTCAGTCTTTGCTCTTGCAAGAATTTTTTATTAATTAAATTTATTCATTTATTTTACATCCCGACCACAGTTCCCCTCCCTCCTCGCCTCCCATTTCCTTCTCCCACCTTCCCTTCACCCCCCTCAACCCACTCCTCCTCTGTTTCTGTTTGGAAAGGGGCAGACTTCCCATGGGTATCCACAAGGCATGGCATATCAAGTTTCTGTAGGACTAAGCTCCTCCTATTGCATTAAGGCTGGGCAAGACAACCCAGTCTGAGGAATCGGTTCTTGTAAGCCAACCAAAGTGTTAGGGACATTCCCTGTTCCCACTGCTAGGAGTTCCACAAGTAGACCAGGCTATACAACTGTCACACATATGTAGAGGGCCGAGGTGAGTTCCATGCAGGCTCCCTGGTTGTTGGTCCAGACTCTGTGAGCTCCAATGAGCCCGGTTAGTTGTTTCTGTGAGTTCCCTTTTGATGTCAGTGACCTGCCCTGGCTCAAACAATTCCTTCCTTCCTCTCTTCAGCATAATTTCCCAAGCTCAGCCCAATGCTTGGCTGTGGGTCTCTGCATCTGTTTTTGTCAGTACTGGATGAAGGCTCTCTGATGACAGTTGGGGTCGTCACCAGTCTATGAGTATAGCAGAACATAATTAGGCATCATTATGTTGACATTCTTTATTCTCCAGTTGTGTTTGGTTCTATCCTAGGTCTCTGGGTCATCCAGCTTCTGTGTTCTTGCACTCCAGGCAGTGTTGGGGGTGGGTTCTCTCTCATGGTATGTGTGTGAGGCTGACCTAGTCATTGGGTGGCCACTCCCACAATCTCCATGCTGCTCTTATACCCCCCCACCCCCCACCCCACCCCCACATCCTATAGGCAGGGCAGACTGTAGGTCAAAGGTTGTGTGGCTGGTACAGCATCCCAATCTCTCAGCCAGAAGTCCCACCGCTCACAGGAGATGGCCAGTTCAGGCTACGTATCCACCGTTGCTAGGAGTCTTAGCTGGGGTAAGACTTGTAGATTCCTGGGAGTTCTCTTGTGTCAGGTTTCTACCTGACCTTGAAATGCCCCCTCTTTCCAGTCATGTCTCTCAGTACTCTCCTCCTCCATCTACCTCCCCCAACCCATCCCTCATGTTCCCATCTCCACCCAACCCTAGTCCACCCACGAGATAGATCTCTTCTGTTTCCCCTTCTCTGGGAGATCCATGCGTCCCTCCTTGGGCCCTCCTTGTTACCTGGTCTCTCTGGGTCTGTAGATTGTAGCATGGTTATCCTTTATTTTACAGCTAATATCCACTTATAAGTGGGTACATACCATGTTTGTTATTTTGGGCTTTAGTTACCTCATTCAGGATGATTTTTTTCTAGTTCCATCCATTTGCTTTCAGATTTCCTGATGTCATTGTTTTTAACAACTGAGTAATACTCCATTGTGTAAATGTACCACGTTTTCTTTATCCATTCATAGGTTGAGGGGCATCTAGGTTGTTTCCAGGTTTTGGCTATTATGAATAAAGCTGCTGTGAACAAAGTTGAGCAAGTGACCTTGTGGGATGATTGAGCTACTTTGTTTATAGCAGCTTTATTCATAATACCAAGGTTTTTGTTGTTGTTGTTGTTGTTTTTGTTTTTAATGGTTAGTGTTCATAGGGTTTAAACAAACTGTCATTTAGTGTTCTGATTGGAGTAGATTAGCTGACTCAGGACACCTGTGTTAGATCCTTTATTAACTAGTGTGTCACTTGAGCAAGTCAGAAATTGTCTTCTGTCATCTTTCCATTTCTGCTTGCCATGGGTTATGAATTACAGAGTTGTAATTATGAAGATGTATGTGACAGCATACATTAATTGTACACCTGAACTTACCTGGTTATTTTTGCTTAACTTTGTCTAATACTAAAAATGTTAAGGATTATATGGCAAAAAAAAAAAAATGCAATCCCAAACATTCCCTTGTTCCCTTGTCAAAATTCATATTGATAAATGCAGAAGTGAAATTGAAAATGTTTTCAGAGTAAGATTTTATTTATTTTTTTGTCTTGTAGGCATTTTGTTCCCAATATCACTTTTGGTCATCCTGTGGTTGAAAGCCTCCGAAAGCAGTTAGGCCAGGACCCTTTCTTTGGTAAGTGGGTTGCTAAACATTTAAAACAGACAAGATTGCTTAAATAAAGGAAAAAGAGGAAAAAGAGATCAAGTTCATCTTGCCCCCTTCTCCTGTTTCTTACTGTGCTGGGCATCCATTAGCTTGATCTTAGCAATCCAACACCCTTCTCCTTTCCCAGGGCTGTGAACCTGATTCTGCCTGGAAAACTCTTCTGCTGAGGGCCTCGCTGTCAGCCTTCAGGTCATTTGTCATCTCTTTAGAGAGGAGGTCTTTCTAAGCACCTCCTCCAGACTAACTTTATCCACTTTTCAGTCTGTTCTTAGAACTGATTATAAGATCCATGAAGGTAGAGCTAGAACTCAACTCGTGATTTTCCTTATAATTTATCTATAAATGTATATTTGTTATTTACCATATATATTTATATGTAATATATAATTTATTTGTTTGGCTGTTTTGCCTGCATGTACGCGTGTGTAGTGCCCTCAGAGGGCATTGGGTTCTTTGGAGTTGGAGGTACAGAAGATTGTGAGCCACAGTGCGGTGCTGGGCACTGAATCAAGTCCTCTGGAAGAGCAGCTCGTGCTCTTAACTGACGAGTCCTCTCTCCATCCCCAACTTTTGGTTTTCTTGAGGCTGAACAGACAGGATTACGTTTAGTATTAACTAGTAATTGAACTTATGATTTAACTAAGTGGTCCAGCAGCCAATTTATTTTTTTCAAATGTGGGCTTTTTGAAGATATGCTTCATTTCAGGAAATAGTAAATCTAAAGGGTTTTTTGTTTCTTTTGGGGGGGTTGTATTTTTGGTTTTTGTTGGTGGTGGTTTTTGGGGTTTTGTTTTTTGTTTTTTGTTTTTAGATCACTCCAACCTAGAAGTTATTTGAACTGAAACAGATTCAAGTTCATAATATTATGTAACTTGAATAATTAAGTAAAGCTGAAGTTTTTTTGCCGGTAGAACAATTTTATGAAGGAAGGACTCTAGCTGAAATGTTCAGTGTGCTAGCTCTAAAACCCATGTTCAACTATATATATTAAAATAAAAATTGAGGTTCTCATTCACAGTAGGCACATTACAGGTCCTCAGTAGCCGTATGTGTCTGTTGACTATTCTCAGCAGTGCAGCCACGGCTGTTCCTGCTGATGCAGACCATTGGTCCCACTTGTGCAGCCTCTAGCTAATGTGTCCAACCTTTGGACATGCAGAGTTCATGTTATTGTCATCAGAGAAGGTCACACCTGAGAATCGCATAGTTGAGTTACAAAAACTAAACAAAACCAAACATCTCGTATAAAGTAAGTTTACAATTTTATGTCGGTCTTATTCATAGCCATCCCTCACCTTATTCAGGCTGTGCCTGTACATACCTGTGAAAGGATTCATCCATTTTGAGAGGTTCAAAAAAATGTACATTGTTACCTCGTATCTATCAACATGTTCATCTTTTAAAATTTCATGTAGTTGAATATAATCTTGATGATGTTAAAAAATTTTTTTGGAAAGGAGTTTTCAGAATAAGTTTCTTCTTGAATCTGCTCCTATTGTATACCATGACTTTTTAAAAATAAATGTGTTATCCTGATTAAGAGAAATGATGAAATAAATTACACTATTCCCACATAGAGTAGTCACACATCCCACTGCTATGTCTTTCTCATTTTTTTTACATTTTTTTCATTTCTCTTGTTGACTCCTGTTCTCCTTCCTCACTGTTTCCTCCATCTTCTGTCATCAGTCTTTGCTCCTGTAACAGCACTGCCACCACCTGATGCAGTCCACTTTTCCTTCTGGACATAGGCAGATATGGATGATGTATATATGTATATACATTTGCTAAGTAGTATTTTAGGAAATTTATTCAAAATAAGGATTTTGTTAATACTTGGGGTTTGAGGCCTTTATTTTCTATAGTTTGATTTGTTTTGGGATCTTAGCTGTTAGACAATTGATGAATGACTTCATTTTAAGAAGTAGACCAGGGTTAGAGATGGTTCAGTGATGAAGAGCATTTTCTGCTCTTACAGAGGACCAGGGTTTGGTTCCCGACACACACATCAGGTGGCTCACAATCACCTGTAACTCCCTCTTCTGGCTTCTGTGAGCACCTGTACTTTTGTGCAAATGCCCACACACAGAGACACATATATACATAATTAAAAGTAAAATCTTTAAAAATAAATGAGTAGTCTGTAAGTTGTATATATAACCTCTAAGGTTCTGGCGTTTTGTTGGTTGAACTGGAGATCAGAACTTGGGCCTTGCACATGCCAATTCCACAGCCTTTTACTATTTTCAAAATCATGTGTTTGTGTGTGTGAACACATGTGGTACATGTGTGAATACATGTGACACAGTGACACGGTGTGCTTGTGGAGGGCAGGTCACAGGACAGCGTTTGGAAGTCATCTTACACCTTCCACACTACCGAGGCAAGCTCTGTCTTCCTGCACACTCCACTTAGCTGGCCTGAGAGCTTCCTGGATATTCCTTCCACCTCCCATCTCATCATAGGAGTCCTGGGACTCTAAATGGGACCCAGTGCGGTATCAGCTTTTCATATGGGTTCCAGTATCAAACCCAGATTGTCAGGCTTCCATGACTAGCACTTTTATCCACTATGCCATCTCCCTAGCCCCACTTTTAGTTTTGAGGCAGGGTCTCCCTAAGTTTCCCTAGCTGACTTAGAACTTCTGTGTCCCAGGCTGGCCTTGACCTTGGAATCCTCCTGTCTTAGTCACTGGAGATGTTTATATTACAGGTCTGTACCAGCCAACCCTGCTATTTAGAAAGCTCTCAACTATTCAGTCTTAGTTTTGAGTACAAAAAACATCTAAGAACTAAACTAACAAGAAAAGCCTTTATTATCTAAGGCAGTGCTCTGTACTGTAGGGAACCATGGAAATCCTCTTTAGCTCCTTTATGCGGTCAAAGCTATTTTCATAATACTGAGACATTATTTGTCATTGTCCATACTGGTGCTGCAAATCAACGGTAAGGTGTTTTTTGTTTTTTGTTTGTTTTTTTTTTTTGGTGTCATAAGCAGTCAGTGGTGCAGTGGCATCAGATTCCTCCAGTCAGGAATGTGCTTCACTCCTGTGTGTATGCAGTATGTATCTTTGGTGAAGCAATTTAGAAAATGTATTTTAGTAAGTTTGCCTTGAAAATGTCTGGTTGATTTTCATGTGACAGAGTAGGAAGAGCAAAGCATTTCTGCTGCATGTGTGATGACGCTTTTCATTTGAGTAGGTGCTTTTCTCGGGCCAGTTCTTGCACCATTGCATGAACTGAACTGGCTGCCTTTTCCTAACACCAGTTTTTGCTTGGGGGAAAAAAAAAAAAAAAACAATGACCAATGACAGCTAACTTGTTTGTTTTAGAAAATGGCTGTTTTACAGACTTCTTTTTAACTAACAAAGTAAACTTGTCACTTCAAAGAAAATACCTTGTGTGTTACCGAAGAGTTTGTAAGAAGAAACTAGCATTGAAAGCTTGTGCACAACCACACCTAGAGAGAGCTGCTCCTTACCATATATCACAGGGCTGTTCCCATCAATACATTGTAGATTGAGACATCGTAAGTCAAAAGTGCATTTAATATGAATAACCTCTAACCTTGCCTACTTCCACTGTGCCCAGAGTATTTAGCTAGCCCACAGTTGGACAAAAACCATCTATGTTGTTATAAAGTGTTGATTGCCTCTTGTTATTTATTACCTGTATCTAGAAGATACTTCCTATACACTGCACAGTACACATAGAACAGGATGTTTGGGGTTTTTTTGGCGGGGAGATTCTCATGTAGCTCAGGCTGGCCTTGAACTCTTTTTTTTTTTTTCCTGTTCCTCGAGACAGGGTTTCTCTGTGTAACAGTCCTAGCTGTCCTGGAACTCGCTTTGTAGACCAGGCTGGCCTCAAACTTACAGAGATCTGTCTGCCTCTGCCTCCCAAGTGCTGGAATTAAAGGTGTGCACCACTAAGGCCTGGCTGGCCTTGAACTCTTGATCCTCCTGATTCCATTCTAAAGTACTACAGGACCATGTAAAAGACTGTGCCTGATGTGAGCAAGGCTTCTTAAACTTCTTCTAGACTTGACTCCTTATCCCATGAGAAATTTTTACATAGCCCTGGGTATACAGATATATAAAATAAGCATATAAACCATACCTTTACTGGTAATAAGTCATAAAGTAATTGATTTTAAAACAACTTTTTGGTATACATATAATTTTACCATTTATTAAAGATGAAGGCAAATTTGCATACTAACAAGATGATGTGCTTATATTAAATAAGGAATATCTTGTCTGAATATTTGCTGCTGCAGGCTATAGCATCATTAATGATTTTCTTACACATATCTGTGTTAAAAGCTTAACTTATAATTAAGCACAATGTTTAGTAAGCAACAACTCATAATAAAAATGAACAGGACAGTGTACTGTAATTATGTGAATGCAGTCTCTGAAATTTTCTTATGTAATCCTTGCAGTAATGTGAGATGATACTCAAAGGAAGAATTTATGACTTGCACACTTGTCGTCATAATGACACTTGTGCTGTGTTACTGATGGCAAGTAAAAAATAGAGGTCATCCAGATAACCCAGGGGCTAAAAGTGTTTTTTATGTAGGCTTGACAACCTGAGTTCTAACTCCTTTTCCCATTGTGGGAAGGGAAAATCAGATTCCCAACAGTTGATCTCTGACCTCTACATGTATACCATGGCATGCACACACCTGTACTTACACATCTGTCATGCATACATACACGCACGCACACACACACACACACACACACACAATGATTTTATAGAAATAGGATAACTCAATCATAAGCACTGTGATACCAGGACATTGGGTATGATCACTTCAGCCAGCTGCCAAGTTGTGAATGGGTAGTACATGGTGTGTGTACTCCAGTCAGAGGGATGACTCAAAGAGCAAGTTGGTGTGGGGTACACAATATAAAACTTAACAAGTGTTTATTTCTGGAACTTCTGTCTAGCATTTTTAAACCACAGATGACACAAGAAAACCTCCAAAATGAAGCTGCACTAACTAAACTCTGCAAAACAGAGGTCTTCTGTAATTTCTGTTAGTATTTCATGTGTTAATTAGTCCTCTGAAATGTCTAATACACACAACACCCGTACATTTAGCCAATATCAGCCAGAGTGTGCTAGACTCTGTCTGAGGACTGCTGGTCTTATGTGAGGTTTTTACCTATTAACATGTTTTTATTTGTTTGTTATTGTTAGTCTAGAAATGTATACTGTAATGCTGGTATTATTGCCTAACTCCTTTCCAAAGCTCTTGACTTTTGTAATTTTAGTTAGGTTCTGAAATGTTAGGATTATTTTTAAAATACGCATAGCAAGGTCAGAAATATACTTCCTCTGACGAAAATCAAACAGACACTCATTACTCTCCACACTGCCCTGCACAGAATTGGTCACAGGGTTATCTTGTGGTCTGGCCTCTTTGAAGAGGCCCTTTCCTCATGAGACACACTCAGTTTTAAGAACTTGAAGCAGACCATGCCTGTGTTCTGCTTCCTGTGTTGTGTACATCAAGCTTTAGGCTTCCACCCTCCCTCACCAGCCTGCCGTCTGTCTCCTCTGTCACTCCATACACTGCAGCTCTGCCCTCCTATGTGCTGAGGCCAAGTCTTCGGCGCCGTTTCTTTTCCTCTTACCTTTTGGTGGCTGTGCCCTCAGACCCTGACCCCTGGGTTCCTGTCGCTTCACTGAAACCTGCCTTTTCCCATCGCATTAGGCTAAATCCAGCAGCCTGCAGAGCTCGGCCACCTTCCTCGCTGCCTCTTTTCTCGGACATCACATCCTCCTCAGCCGGCATTAGCTACTCACCCTAGTTTGTATTTTATCATTTGTGCCGCCATAAAAGTTCAGGAAGGTTGCTAAACAAGCACGTGGAGAAAACCACGTCTAGCTTTCCGAAAGAGAACAGGCTGCATAGGTAGGTAGTGTGACCCCTTTCAACCATTAAAAGTGGCGTTTCCTGGACTCACACCTCAGTTTCCTGTTTTTTTTTTTCTCCTTTTTATTTCTATTTTTTTTAATTTTTTTTTATTTTTTTTATTTTTTTTGGTTTTTCGAGACAGGGTTTCTCTGTGTAGCTTTGCACCTTTCCTGGAGCTCACTTGGTAGCCCAGGCTGGCCTCGAACTCACAGAGATCCGCCTGGCTCTGCCTCCCGAGTGCTGGGATTAAAGGCGTGCGCCACCAACACCCGGCTTTTTCTCCTTTTTATATGTAGCAGAACGTGCTTTTTGTGGAAAAACTATTTCATAAGTAAATATAACCAAATTGTATCTTTAGGATGAAGACTATTTATACCAAAGTATAACTGATCACTTTGTGGTTCTGGAATAATTTATATATATATATAATGACCAAAACAAAACAAAAAAAAAACCCTATAGGCTGACTTCATCCCATGTGCTGGGTATTCCTCTCAGTAATGAACTGAAAATGTCTTTTCTTCTCAGATATGCACATGATGGTGTCTAGGCCAGAACAGTGGGTAAAGCCAATGGCTGTGGCAGGTGCCAATCAATATACCTTTCATCTTGAGGCAACTGAAAACCCGGGGGCTTTGATTAAAGACATCCGGGAGAATGGGATGAAGGTAAGTTGATGATAAGAGTCATGTTTTATACCAGTTCTTGTCAAAGTTTGAAAGATAGGTGGGGAAAAAAATGATAGGGAAAGGACTGGACGTAGGCAGCTGGGAGTCCAGAGTTAAAGTACAAAATGTTTGTAAGACATATTCTGCTTATGTTTCTGAAGGTCACTGCCTTGGAATCATTCACATTTAATGACCATGTTATTGTTAAAAAAAACAAACAAAACAGTGCTTGGACCCTTTCTGGCCTGAATGTGTCACTGAGAGGAGGAAGTGGATACAAGAGTCCAACCCCTGAAAAAGAAGCTATTTGTAATTGATTCCCACTGGCAAGGAGAAAATCAGTTTTCTACAGTGGAGTTTTACTGGGTCTATCGGCCATACTCTAGTGTAGCAAGAGTTTTCCTGCCTGGCCCACAGTCAGGACAAATCTCTCTCACCTGCCAGTCCCACAGCTGCTCAGACCCAACCAAGTAAACACAGAGACTTATATTGCTTACAAACTGTATGGCCATGGCAGGCTTCTTGCTGACTGTCCTTGTATCTTAAATTAATCCATTTCATAAATCTATACCTTGCCACGTGGCTCGTGGCTTACCGGCATCTTTACATGCTGCTTGTCCTGGCGGCGGCTGGCAGTGTCTCCTTCCACCTTCCTGTTCTTTTCTCCTCTCTGTTAGTCCCGCCTATACTTCCTGCCTAGCCACTGGCCAATCAGTGTTTTATTTATTGACCAATCAGAGTAATTTGACATACAGACCATCCCACAGCACTCTAGGGCAGGCCCAATCCCCAGGAGTAGTTGGCCAATACAAAAAGAACTCCTTGTTTTGTTTGTTTATTTTGGGGTGGGGGGAATTGTTTTTTTGTCTCATTGTTTGTTTGTTTTTTGATTTTGTGTATGTTTGCATGTGTTGGTTTGGTTTGGTTTCATTTATTTTTTCAAAACAGGGTTTCTCTGTGTAGCCCTGGCTGTCCTGGAACTCACTCTGTAAACCAGGCTTTCCTCGAACCCAGAGATCTACCTGCCTCTGCCTCCCAAGTGCTGGGATTAAAAAATTAAATTAAAAAATTTAAAAATATGTATTAAAAAATACACATGTGCCACCACCACCAGGGACATGTGTATCTTTTTAAGAGAGAGCAGGAGAGAATATAAAGTTAAGCGGGTAGGGAGGATCTGGGAGGAGTTGAGGGCATGATCAAAATATATTGTAAGAAAAATATTTTAAAGTAAAAATCAAAAAATAAGGTAGCAAAAATAAATCCAAATCAAACAAACAAACAAAAAAACTGATGTTGTACTCTGGATGTTTGCATTCTATTTTGTGAGTTTTTTTTTTTTTAAAACTTGGCCACAATATACAATAGGGAAATGATGTGATTTAGCATTTGTGTGTTACAGGTCGGCCTTGCCATCAAACCAGGAACGACAGTTGAATATTTGGCCCCATGGGCTAATCAAATAGATATGGCCTTGGTAATGACCGTAGAACCTGGGTTTGGAGGGCAAAAATTCATGGAAGATATGATGCCCAAGGTAAAAGAAATATTCTGTTCTAGGGTGTGGTTTTTTACTATAGGTGTATATTTAGTAGGTGTGTCCTGCTTTGGAGGTGAGGGAACAGAGATGCCTTCAGATATTGTAATACAGTATGATAGGTTTTAAAATAAAAGCTAATATCCATATTGCAAATTTTTTAAGCTGCTGTTTTTGTGACCTTGGGTCACTTGAGAATTTTCATTAGTCTTTGCAAAGCTATCACAAATTGAATGTCATTTGCTAAACTTCTTTGATAAACATAATATGCTTCAGTCTATTGAAAGTGATCCCCAGTCATGTTGTGTGTACAGCTAAGCTCGTGTGAGCTCTGATGTTTTGTGTGCTTGGTGGTTTTCCCTTGCGTGTGCACTGTGGGAGTCACTGTTTCTTCGTGTATGTCTAGGTTCACTGGTTGAGGACCCAGTTCCCAACTTTGGATATAGAGGTCGATGGTGGAGTAGGTCCTGACACTGTTCAGAAATGTGCGGAGGTGAGATTGCTCCTCAACTGTGACTAGGCCAGTTCCTGTAGGCGCAGTCTGCACGACAGTCCTGTCACCAAAGAATTGCTTGAGTTGAGTTGTTCCTTGGGAAAATATTTTTTGCCCAAACATAGGGTTAAAGAACAAGTGAGTTTTTAAATACATGAATTGTTTAATAGTTGATGATCACTGAGCATCGTCTATTAGATCCTGCTAAGTTGTTTGGTTTTGAACTCTTCTGTGGTGCTGTTCCTGCTCAAATTAAGAGACATATTAGCCGGGCGGTGGTGGCGCACACCTTTAATCCCAGCACTAGGGAGGCAGAGGCAGGCGGATCTCTATGAGTTCGAGGCCAGCCTGGGCTACCAAGTGAGTTCCAGGAAAGGCGCAAAGCTACACAGAGAAACCCTGTCTCGAAACCCTCCCCCCCAAAAAAAAGAGACATATTAATCAATAGTCCTATAAACTCTTAATTCCTGAAAGAATGTTATTGGAGATGTAAAACCCTGCTATCAGGTGACTGGGTCTCATTGGAGAGATTTCCTCACCGTGTGGTTTTCCAACTTCTAACAATGGATTACACAGCAGATTGGCTTTCCCTCAGCTCAGATCCCAGGCCCAGAGCTGTATTTGGAGCTATCTCATTTGAGCTTTTTAGGGTGTTCCCTTTACCCCCCATTTCTTTGCCCCCACATTTAAAAATGTTATCCAGGGAGAATTTTCTAAGGAACTATAAGTGCTGGAACCTAAGAAAGCATAAAGATACATTTTTATATTCTTTCTGACACAAAATGACAAGGCACTAATGTTCCCAGTGTTTTATGGCTAGCTTCTCATTTTCAGTCTCCCTTCAGACTTTCTCGAAACAAACAGCTACAGGGTTTCCTTAGTGTCTGGGATCCTTGGTGTGCGTTAGGAAAGGCCTGACTGGAATTGGAGATCGAAGAGGGCAAAGCTTCATTTCTAAGTGTCAGCAGAGGTACTGTGTGCAGCTGGGACTAGTTTACGCAGCAGTTCAGTGACTTGGTAGGCGCATTTACAAGTAACTGTGGCCTCATTTATAAGCATTTTCCCTTCATACCTCAGTGAATTAGAGTGCTACACTCAGCTTCTGGGAAAGCGCTGAGACAAGGGTGGAAAGGCTGCTCCAGGACTTCTGTGTTGGTTTCTTCCACGCTAACACACAGCCATGTACTTCTTGCAGGCAGGAGCTAACATGATTGTGTCTGGCAGTGCCATCATGAAGAGCGACGACCCCAGATCTGTTATCAACTTACTAAGAAATGTCTGTTCAGAAGCTGCTCAGAAACGTTCTCTTGATCGATGAAGCCACAGGAACCTGGGTTCTGCTCATGAAATCTTTTTTATTGGAAAAGAGGAATATTAACTACCAAATCACATTGAATCGAAGCAATGCTGCATTCCAGTGATTAAAATCAATTGTGCAGGATGTTCAAGAGGTTAGACATAACTACCTTTTTAGTGATGCCATTTAGAGATTAGTGTGATGAAATATTCATGTTTATATTGGGAGAATGATTTTTGTAAAGAGTGAAAATATGGTTTAAGATTAGACAGAAATGTGTCTTAATGCCTAAAGAGGAAAATTAGCTACTATGAAAACCACATTTCTGTATTTTTAAAAAGAATGTTCTGTTGTTTCCTGGTTTATCCCTAAAGCAAATGACATCCATTTTCTCTTGTTTCGTGTCATTTGTGGTTTGTTTATATGCCTGAGAATATGAATGGAATGGGACTAAAATTAGAAGCTTTGGTGGGGTGGCACGTCATGGTCTAGCATCTGAAACATTTTTACTTTTTATCTTATACTTGGTTTATTAAAGACTATAACAAAATGTATAAGGCCTAGGATTTCTGAAATGCAAGCACAGACTCTATCAAGGTATTTTCTTTGTCACAGCAGGCTTTTCCTTTCTGCTTCTGGTTCTCACTCAACTACCATTCTTAGGGCTGTGAAATAATACTGTTGTGGTAGCTGTGAGCAGAGAGGAACCATACAGTCTCTCTTGGAAGCTCCACTGGGTTGAATCCAGGTTGGCTCCATTCTAGATCTTTGATTTTAAGAAAAGTCACCCAACCTGTTTTCACTATCAACTCTTACATCTGTTGAATGGAACCATAACTCCTGTGGGTTGAGAATTAAAAGCATAACATGATACTAGATAGCCTATAGCTCTACTCTTAGACTGTAGGGGATGCTCAACAGAAAAGGGCAAGCATTGTCTGTTTTGTGAGTTATTACGCACTTTGGTTGTGCTTAATTAACTCCTAGATTGTCTATAATTGTTAGCAGGTATTTTGGGGGCTGGTACATAGGAAGGGTCCAGTAAAAGCAGGCTTTCTGGTATGTCCTACTGCTCAGACTACAGACGGATCCTGAGAGGTAGGTTAGAAAGAAGAAAGGTTTTTTTTAACTTTATTTTTAGTGTAACTATACTCTCTAGCAGAATCAGAGTAAGTAAAGCATACTCTGGAAATACAGATGGGGCCCCAAGGATGTTTATATAATTTCTAAGAAAGAAGAAGTAGGCTAAGAGAAGATAGAATACAGACTTAATCCATGAACTAAGTATTAATAACTGTTTCCAGTTATTGAAAGACTGGAAATATGTATCGGCAAGTTCACTCTCATTCTTGACTATGACGAGAACACAACCAGTATCATTAAATTTCTTCAGGCTACTATGAGTTTTGAGAAATAAGGTTTTAAAAAATAAGAAAATAAGAACACTGACAAACTTAGGCATGAAACAGAGATTGCTGGGGCATTTTCCTGCCCTATAAGGTAAAGTTTATTAATACTTGTTTTTATTTTGGCCTAGGAAAAGTTTGTGCCACGAGTAATAGCATTTAATCAAATCACACAATACAAGGCATATAGAAATAACTTTAATTAAAAAACTATGTAGAAGATTATAATATCAGTCATGACAAAGATTTGAATTACTTGCTGGGACAACTTGTATTTTTCTGGCTTTTGTTATCTTTTTCTTTAAAAATAAATGTACAGTAAAACTATAAGCAAAAGTTTGTAAGTATTGAATTCGAATGGTTCCCCCACCCCACCCCCTTTTGCAGGGACCAGTTTAATTTCTAATCCTCAACAAAACCTTAAGTATCTAATCCCACAGACGTTAAGCCCAGTGGCCAGAATTTTCAGTATTATGGGAACTACAAATTGAGTAACCTTTCTTTGCATAACAAAAAGTGGTTGATACAAATTGTCCTTAACTTTCATCTATAAAAAATGGTATTATAGCTCCAAAAAGAATTTTCCTTAATGTACACTCCTCAGTATTCTATATTAAAGTCTTAGTCTTTGAAAAAGCTTGAATTCTTGATCTAGGAGCCTATTAAGAGTAGGTATTTGAGTAAGCTATGGCAAGGAGAAACCAAATTAGAAGCTTCTAGCTGTACATTTGCTAGAATTACAACAATATTATGATTTGTATGCTGTTCTGCATTTTAAATTGCTGTCTTGAAGAGGTACATAAAGCAAGTAAAACTCAGGGTGAATTTTCAAAGACAATAGTTTTAAAATGTATCAATATATTAAACTCTAAGTTGCTTCTCTTAATTCTGTTAGGAGTAAGCAGAAAGTCTGTGGTTAGTCCAAGAGAGAACAATGATTTCAAATAAATGAATATTGTATTATCTGATATAAGAATTTCCATAAATAACTTATATTGGTCAAACAATTTTTAGAATAAAAGAAAAAACAACTCCCTTTCCACAGTCAAAGCTTTCAGATGTCTATTATCAGTCCACACCTGTGCTAGATATTCATGGCAACTTACATTGCATAGAGTAGTTCATATATGCAGTTTTAAGACTACGTGTGTGCATGTGTGTATATATATTCTGTATACACACTAGTATATTCTCATATTACTGAGGCAATTTTAATGAACTGCCATGAGAATAGAAACAAAGAATAGTTGTCATTTGATGCAAATCAACTGTATTGTCAGGGAGGGGCTCTTAACAGTTACCCCATAGTATGATTTCGCATCAAATTGCAGCAGTGTTTGTAATCTGTGTTATTGACAAACACAAGTTACTAGCATTTGTGTAGGTGAAAAGCTAGCTACTTCTGTGATTCAGGAAAAAGAAGCTTCTCTGGCCTGTTTCATGAACAGTGAAAGATGGATACATGCAGCACATCCTCCTTGTCTGGAATTGTGACCAGAGGGGCGGAAGAGTCAGAAGAGGGTTTAGGTTTTTCTTCCTCCTTTCCTTTCAGTTACATCGTTTTCGTAATTTGTTCCCTGTCACCTGTTTCTTTTAACATTAGTAACTCCTATACCAAAGGTTCTATACTCTTCCATCCCATCTAACTGCGTTGTTGGAGGGTGGCCCTCCTCTGGTGCAGTGCTACAGAAGACTTCGTCGCGGAGGGCTGCGCTTGTCCCCTCCGTCTGACCCTTTCTTTCATCTTGGCATAAGAAGGCTGCAGTCTCCTCATCCTTCAGTGGAAAAGCTCGGCGCTCCCACCGCAAAGACTGAAAGGGGAAACACTGTCAGTTAAGTTTCACCTAATCTGATTATTTGTTAAGGAATTTGTAATGTCGGTTTTTATAATTATTCTTTGAGTATCTAAGTTCAGGTTTTCATTTCCTCTCATGTCAAAATGAAATATACGGAGAATTTCTTGACTTTAAGGAATTATTTCTTTACTCTGCTAAGAAGAGCAAATACTGCCACAGAACCCTTTAAGGAAGGATTTCTTCCATTTGCTGTACTTCATTTCTGTCTCATTGTTATTACAGATCCTTTTTCTTCCTAATTTTCTGCAACTTGCATATTAATTTCTATAGTCCCTCCATTCTTGATCTAGTTATTTTTCAACACCTTGTAATGGGGATAGAAGCATGAAGTTTGTATAGTTGTAGGATATACTCTCCTACAGTAGGAGCTGGATTTGTGTGGAGACAAGTCAAACCCTTTGTTCGCAGCAGGGAAACAGAGACTGTTCTTACGGTGTGCCATGTGCCAGTCTCCAGTGCTCAAGTTTGTTCTTAAAGTGCAGTAGAATCCCCATTCCCGAACAGGCAAGTAAGTAGATAGGTCAGGGTTGTTACTGGCAGGCTGTGCCCCCCAAAAATAAAAATACAAGTAAATTGCTAATAGAATGGAACTAGAGTGCTCCACTATAGACCTTGATGGCCATGCTAGACTGAACATCTCACTGAGTTTGATATGTAGTAAAATAATTTACAATAAGCAATTTCTACACACAAGTGAGATGAAGTTAAAAGACAGTTAAAAGAAAATGCAGTCATATAACCTAGGCTTACCTTGATTTCTTGACTAGCATTTAAAGAAAGTGAATCCTGAGCACACAGACTGTGGTTGTCTGCTGGGAGCTCGAGGGGGCTCTCGGCATTAGCACACTGCTGAACATTGCTAAGTTCACTTGGGTTTTCCTTCAGAACCAAGTCCTGTCCTTCCATGTTTTTACTGTAAGCTCTAGTAAGGAAATAAATGAATACAGGGTATCACACTAAGTCAGTATTGTGTTTTTCTAGTGTTTCTACTCAAGGTCATCTAATGATCTTCCCAGTGTTGTTTTTAGGAAAGGTTTCTATCCAAGGCTTAAATATCCTCATTGAGTACTCAATAATAGTTCTTACAGTTCTTTGGTTTGACAAGACAGAAAGGGCCATGTATTTGACTTTTACAGTCTTTGAGTTCTCAGTTCATTCTAGAATTGTTTTAACATACATGAAGACCTCAATTCACATTTTTTCCTCTGTATTTCTGGAAAGTTCTATCTAGGATGTGGAAAAGAACTGGAATTCTAGAGTTTCATTTATATTAGGAGAACTCTTTCAACAAAGATTTACAGTACATCTGAACAGCTAGGCAGAGAAAGGACTTTAGTTATTATTAGTTAAATAATAATTGAAAGATGTTCTTTAAATGAAGAGACAGCTAGATTTTTACATGAACTTGCTTTTTTAGTTGTGGCTATATTAAAAATAATGAAATTAACTACAAACGTATTTCAAATAGATAATTACTAATTATGTCATATTTATCCTACCCCAGTCTTCTTAGAGGCTTGTTTCTGGTTTTTGAGACAGCGTTTGGCTCTGTGGCACATGTTCTAACACATGATCATCCTGCCTCATCCCCATGAATGCAGGAACTCTGAGCATGTGCCCAGATCCAATATTTATATATTTATATTTTTAAAAGTCCCATGAACTATTTGTCTTTTATACTAAAATAAAATTTCTCAAACAATTTGTGTTAAGTATTATTTTTGAGATGTTTGTTAAAATGGATTACCTAAACTCCAGTACCTTATGCTGGGTTCACTGTTTAAAGAACATTGAAATAACTTGCTTTAAGATTCTGGGGAAGAGTTCCTCACTGTGCAATCTTAAACTAGAGATCCCCCTGCCTCAGCTTCCTAATTAATTACTGGCATGTGCCACCATGCCTGTATGAAATGACATGCTTTATATAGAATGTTCCTAACATTTCCTGGGTAAGTATGATACCATGGGTAGTAGTAGCACATAAAGTATGAGAAACTTCTGTCATACGTAATTTCCCCGATGAACTTTGGATGTCAGTTTCTGTATGCAGGTGTCACTTTACACAACAGCTGGTTGTGCATCCTGTGAGTTCCTTCTTGGTGGTCTTGCTTGAATTTCATGGCTAGTTTCTGTTCATTCCTCATATGTTATGGCTTTAATGTTTTAAACTTGAAATACTTGCCTGTTATTTCTTCTATGCCACTTGCTTTGCTCCCAGAGTGACCACCTAGCTTGCTCTCTCTCTTCGTATTTTTTGTGTCTTAGGGAGAAGACTTCATCAGAAAGATCTTCTATCTGGTAAGATTTTTGAAACATGAAAACAGGTTTCAAATGGTCTTTGTGAGCACAGAGCTTTTTAAAACATCCACTCTTGGCCCATGTTTTAATATGTACCTAGATTATAAATGGGTTCTCTCCATTTGCCACAGCTATGGGATTATTTTGTTATTGTTTGGGTACAGGCTCTTGCTGTACTAAGGCAAGCTTGACTATGTACCCCTCTTACCTTAGCCTCTGGAGTGCAGGGATGACAGGTATGTGCTACCTTACCCAAGCTACAAAAAAAAGTCTTAAACTTTATTCATTCCACAGAGTAATTATGGATTATCCATTATGAAGTACAATGTTCTAAGAATATGTCAATGTCAAGAAAAGTAAAACCAATTGAGGTAAATCAGAATTTAGTTAATTGACTTAGTTAACTGGGTAACTCTGGGGAATTTGGTTTTCCTGGTAATGATCATTCTGACTTAGCAAGAATATCCTTTTTGAAAAGATTTTTATAAATAAAAATCATAGTTTATATTTCCTTTTAGATATTTAAATATCAAATGATTTAGGCTTTATAATGTGAAAGGTGCAATTATCACATTAAACATAGGCACCTTACCTCTTCTTTGCTTAAGTTCTGTTCATCAAGAGGCTGAAGAACCACCATCCTCCAGCTGTTGAAAACAAGAATTTCAAACAGCTTTTATCCAAATACAGCGGTTTTCTTTTCTAAACACAGCTAAATATATTAGGTTTTATTTCCTCAAGACTTCCATAATTCAAATGGTTGCATTTTAATAGTTTGTCATTTTAAAGAGCAAAAAAAGGATTTTATAAGAAAAAAAAGATGAATTTTATTCTTTATACCTTACAGTGAATAGTCTCTTCTACGTAGTTGCATTCTCTAATTACGTGCTGTCTGAATTAACTCACTGGTAAGCTAATCACCTGGCTTGGGCACAAATGAGGAGAAACCTGACCTGATTCAGTTTTCTTTGGTATGAAATGTGAATCATGCCCTTTTTAATTACTAGCTTAACAAACTGACTCACAGAATTCTCCACTGTGAGTTGAAAACATTGTTGCTATTAAACACTATTAACCACAACAATATTCCTTATTTTAGAAAATGCCAATCTTGTAGATATGTAACTGTAGTGCCTACTAGTAGAGTACCAGATTAATTCCTTAGATTAATTGTGAAGTAGTAAGTGAACTTAGAGAATTAAAATGGAAATGAATGGGCCCATGTGTTCATCTCCAACTTTTTCTATTTCCTAGTGCCATTTTCATATCTAAAAGAGACTGCTTTTGTTGTTGCTATAACACATAGCTGCCTTCACTGCCAGTGGATGTAGATCTATGCACAGAATCGAGGAGTGCCTTAGTCTAGTTCTTTTCTAGCTCAACCTTCATGTATAAACTATTCCAGACCTCCATGTCTGGCTAGACCTTGCACACTTGTATCTATGTAAATAACCATTTTTACCTTTTTGGATTATTTTCCTAGATATTCCCTTTCATTTTTCTACTTGATTTTTTTTATTGCTGAATTAGAGATAAATCAGAAACTCATTTTGTTTGCAAACATTACTGTCCTAACAGTGAGTGCACATGCAGATAGTTGCTTTTTTCTTTGAATTCTTTGCAACCAAATATACCTCTATCATAAAAGGCAAGAGCTGTTTGTTGTAATGTTTACACTGCTAAAACCATGGTAATAAATATACATAATAGATACTTAAATATAACTAAGTAAAAATCAATTTTGAATGTTAAAGTCAATCAATTTAATGTAAAGTTTCCTTTTACCATTTCCCTTCTATGCAAATAGGGAAAGGGGAACATTCTTTTAGTTAAAACTTGACTCTGAATTTAAGTTTATTAAAGAAAGAAGAAAGAAAATAGATGGAAGTATACATACCGTGGAGTAAGTATTTCTTTATACTGGAGTTTCTCTAACTTAGCAGGTGCTACTAATGACATGGGAATCACAATGTTATCTATATCGTAAGAGCTCTCACTTCTTAACCTCCGCCGTGCAGTATTCTGGAACACAGAATTATTGTACTAATTTACAGTAATGTTTAGTTATCTGTGGTCATATGCCTTCATTAGTTATATAAAAATAATATGTAGTTTATCTGTGACGTAATTTTTGTAAATTCTTGTTGTCAAATCTGATTATAAAATGCTAAGAAAGCCAATTAAGTTAAGAGTGTTCATCTTTTGTAACCTAAGACATCTCTTTTGGAACACACGTAAAGAATATTTTGTGTAGAAACACACACAATTATTTGAAAGCTCCTGAGTGAAGATGGCTGCTACAGATCTTCATGTATGTATGTGCTCCTGGTCCCTGGGCTTCAGACTGCCAATCTAAACCTTCATACCTGTGACCTCTCTACTCCTGGGCAGCAAAAAAATAAAACCGTTTAAGAACACAAATCCCATATGTCAGTAGCAAAACTGTGTTTAGCTTTAGATGTTAAAGAATAGAGATAGTCATAAGGGTTTTTGTTGTTGTTGTTGTTTTCGAGACAGGGTTTATCTGTGTTTTTTTGGTGTCTGTCCTGGATCTCACTCTGTAGACCAGGCTGGCCTCGAACTCACAGAAATCTGCCTGGCTCTGCCTCCCGAGTACTGGGATTAAAGGTGTGCGCCACCACTGCCCGGCTGAGATGGTCATAAGTTTTTAACATAACCAAAGAATAAGGTGCTAGCTTCCAAGTCAAAATGATTTATTTAACCAAATTTACTATTTCCTAATAAGATAGTTCTAAAATTTACTAGTGAATAAGACTGGCATAGATTAATGAAATATTGTGACAGTTTTTTATTAGCTTGTTTTATTTTTAAAAAATCTATAAAGCTAGTTTAGAATTTACAAATTTAAAAACAACCTACTTGTGAGGATGAATTCTGGGTTCTTGATGTAACATTGGCATTAGAGACAGTAGTAAAATCGCAATGGGATCCTGGTTCTGTACGGTGAAAAGCAAATTCTTCAAATCTAGTTCTTTCTCCTGCTGTGGAAAGAACCCTTCAGAATGTCACATGTTAAAAATGACCACATGTATTAGAATTATTTTCCAAAATAAGTGAGAGGTGGTTGAGCATTAGTTGTTTGTTTTTGTTTGCTTGCTTTTAAAGACATAATCAGAAAACAAAAGAAAATTATAAAACAAGTATATTCTTACTACCAAGTATTTCTGGGGCCTCAGTATTGTCTGCCTGGTTCACTTTGTATGGTTCCTTGAGAAACCTTTTCCATTGTCTTTTCCCTATTCTTGTTTTTAAAGTGTCCCATTCAGGCTGTATTGTCAAGACTGATCTTAAGTTTCTTTTCATTTTTTTCTTATCTTTGCCTGTCTTACTTTCTGTGAGATTTCCTTAAGTTGACCATCTGAGTTTTTATTTTTATTGTATTTCATTTATTGTTATTTAATGTTAGTAAATTCTAAAGATTCATGTTTTCTGGTATTCATTTGATATAATATCCTAATCCTGTTTCATGAATGAATTTTCTCCCAATATTCATTTGATATAAAAAAGTTATGTGTTCCATCAAGTTCTGCTTTTTATTCCTACTTGTAAGTATATTTGTGTTTCTGTTCACTTGTTTAGTGCTATTATCTGCATTACTTCAGTATGAATTGTTTAAAAAAAGAATATTTTCTTCATAATGTAAAAAGTAATAGGACCAACTCTATATATTTCTTCAGTTGTAAAAAAATAGTCTTTATTGGTTAGTAGCTTCAAAATTCACATATTAAAATGGTAATTGCCTTCTAGGTTTCTTTTATCCCAGAAGAATTCATTTTTCAGGGCATTGTCTTGTTAGGGACATGCCTAATTTGCCAAATTTTTATAATTATCTACTTATTTATTTGAAATATATCATTTTATTGATTTTTTTTACTATCCCCTTATATCCATTAAATTTGAATCTATCACTCATTTCTATTTAGATAATCTATATTTTATAGTCTATGTTATTAAGAGATTACAATTTTCCCCATGTACTGGCATGTATATATGAAAGTTCCTTAAAAGTTTGGTGATCTTTGCTTGACTGCTCTTAAGAGACACGTAAGCAAAATCTCTAGATGCATTTGTGAGCTTGTTCATTTTTTTACCACAATGTATTTGATCAGATTGTAGTGATTATAGATCTGTTATTTAAAGTGAAATTTCTAAAGACACTGGAGACAAATGTAGATCCATTGTATAAAACTATAAATCAGTACATTTTGGATATAATTAGTTTCTAATTTACTGAGTATGTCCATGTTATTGAAATATAACATCTGGGAAAGATTTAATTCATGAATATGATGTGTGTTAGGACAATGAGCAAGAACCAGATGTGTACAAATTACTTTCTCTTCAAACTATATCATGCTGGTTTTCTTCTTTATCATTAACAACAACTATAGCAACTCGTCTCCTAAGTCCCTACAACAAATCACACTTGATATTATTAGAACATGTCTGTTTTCAACTACTATTTCTTGTTAATCTTACAAATGTTAAGTGGAGAGACTACTAAGGAGAATTAAAAAGGGGCATTGAAGTTCCTCAGTTGAATCCCGACCACTCTCTCACAATCTAAAAAATTTAGTAATACTCATAAATCACTATCAGGTAGCCTTACTCTAACTAGTCTGATTCTACTATAACCCTGGAGACTAAATCCAGTCCAGATAATAGGTGGCAGAAGGCAAAGGCATCGGAAAACAGGAAAGAAGTCATTGATTGCCATGAAATGAACAGATACCCAGTGAGCAAATTCTGAACTAAGTACATGACTATACTCATAGGAACATAGGTATTTTAGGTAGGTAGTGAATATTCTGGATTATAAATTCCCACGAGACAAGGGTTCTTTGAAGAATATAATTTTTATTTTCAATATTTAACACTAATGGTCACATCTTCATTTTAACCTACCTAATGCTGTTTCACTCAAGTGTCTCTTTTTTCTTCCCTGTAATAGTTGTGCAGATGACTGTGACCTTATCTGAGGCTTACATATAGGTGAATATCCATTTCTCCACTGATTCAGAGAAGTCCCTTGTACTAAAACAAACGAAAAGAAAGGCTATGTGATGTTTTTGTCCTTTAACAGAGACAGTGAACAGCTAACTTGTTTCTACTTATAATGTTGAAAATTTTAAGGTATTAGTTCAGAATTACATGAAATGAAATAAAAACTCAATTACCAAGATGGATAGTTCCTAAACTAAAAAGAAATGAAATAGTAGGATTTCTCAAAAATGTTCTCAGGAAATGCCCCATTTCCATTTGTGTTTTACTTATTTATAAGTGGATAAAAAGAAGGGGCTGTGCTCTCAATGTCTTCAAAATCAGTGAACATTGGGTCAGATCTGTGAGCCTGGATGAATGCCAATTGAAATCCTGAAGTTGATGTCCTTAAATCTAGAAACACTCTTCACCAAGTAAGCATCAACATGTCATGACACATGGACTCTGTAAAAGCAAGAACCTCATTTTACCCAATTGTGACAGTGATACCACTGTTACTTAACTTTTGAAACCTGAATTTAAAATAATTTTAAGTCAGTATCTCTGCCTCAGTTTCAACATATTTATAATAGCAGCTGTCTTGGGGTTGTAGGGCTTCAATGAAGTAATTCCTGAAATAGGTGTCTCCCATGGAAAATTTGTCATAAATGTTACCTTAATCATCGTGAGTGCAGTTTATCTGAACCTCATAGTTCCAAGTATTGGTTTAGTCAGTATCTTGGCTCCTTTTAGGGGAGCAGGGGATAAAGGTTTGGAAATGTGGAAAAGAACAGAAAAAAAATATGTAGACTCAAGTGTCCAACACACCAAGGGAAAATAAAAGGCATAGCCTAACTAGCCTAACCACAGTTATCACAAATCCAGTTACAAGATGGCAAAGCACTCTAAAAATGGCACGCCAGATTTTTTGATACACAGGCTTATATGTAGATGTACACATTTGCCAGCAAAAGCAGAATATAAATCAGAATTTATGAAGCATCTCTGCAAAACTAATGTCCTATGGAATTTAGCTGAAGAAATCCAAAGCAGAAGTACAAAGGAAAATGGTTACAACAAAAATGTGATAAATGTCAGTGTTTTACTAGACCTGCAAGAGAATAAAAATGGCAAAGGAAAAATGATGTGGAGCAGACTGTAGAAGCCAGTACCTACCTCACTCACCTAGATTGTTTAGAGAGGTTACCATTCAGATAACAGAATCTACCTTTCCATAGAGAAATGGGTTTAAGGTAAGGTCCTCATCATGCCCCGCTTTGAAATGTTCTGTGTTGTCCCAACTCCAATCTGAAAACAGTTTTGAGTTTAAATCTCTGCTCTTTTCTCACAAACTGATTACTATAAGTAATAGTGGTAGAACAGTGCTAGCCATAAAGATCAGTTTCAAATGTAAGTATACAAACTCCTAAAATCTTCAGTACCGACACCATCAATAAAACAACAATGTAGAAGTGAAAGGACCATCTTAAGAAATAGTTTGTGGAGCGTTCCCGGAGTATAGAATAATAGGACTATAAAACAATAAAGAGAAACAAGTCCTCGAAGCCTCTGCAGAGAATTCTTAGAAATAAAATATACTTGTTCAGATTTTAAAATGATAATTAGTTGAACCATGGCAAAAAATAGCCACAGCTAGGAAAATCAAAATTTGGGCTGGAAAAGCTTCCACAATTGAATGAAGAGAATGAAGAAAAGAAAATAGAATGATAAGAGAGCAAAGTAAATGAAGAAGAGCATTTGAAGAAATAGCCCTGGATTTTTCCTGAATTGCTTACAATAACTCTTAAGATTTTAAAGAATTCACTTGAATGCCAAACAGCAAGTTTTTAAAAAATCTGTTGTGTGTCATAACAGTACACATAGATAAATATATCCTAAAAGTTGCAAGAAAGAAATTTAAAAGATTACTGTAAACGAATGAGGATTAGTTAATTGGATGTAAGAAAACACTGACTAGGGAAAATAGCAGAATTCTTAAGACATCTGAAACTTCCTTCCATACAACAAATGGAGAGAAAGATGCTAAATAGGAAATGACAAAGAGTAATCTTCACATACCTGGACAGCATAACCAAAGAGGGGAAGCTTACATCAACTGTACACCTTTACTGTCAGTTGGGTATTTTAAGCAAGTCCCATCTAGATCTTCATTGCCTTATAGGTCATAGTGAGGGAAAGAGGACAAAATAGCTTGTATAAAGGTACAAGACAAAATGCAAGGTGCAAGCAGGACATAGTCTCTTGGTGGAGTTTAAGGGTCTTCCATTAATTCCCTAAAGAACCTTAAAAGGGTACAGGTAACTTTACAATTTGTAATCTAAATATCATTGGCTATGATGATCAAAGGAAACCAAAAATTAGACTTTCAGTGTAAATAGGTTATTGTGTTGGGCTTAATGTAGACATAAAGAGATTTCAAAACAAGCTTGTAAGATCATATTGGATGAAGCAGCCTTAGCCCTGAGTTTTTGGATTGTTTATAGGTTATGCTTTTCTTATTCCTTGCAGATATTCACTTTAAAAAAAGTTAAATATGACAACTTTGACATACTCAAATTCAAAAAACAATTGAAACAATACAAAGAATTTCCATATGCCCAATACTCAAATACTCAGATCCTCTTCTGTATGAATACACCTTTCTGACATAATGTTCCCTTACAAAACACAGTGTTTCTCAAAAGCAAGATCTTTTATATACCCACATAGTTCTCAAGAATCAGAAAATATTACTAATTTATAGACTTATATTCACCAGTTATCCCTGTAATCTTTATGGACTCTTAGTCATGTGATGTATTCTTTAAGTCTTCTCTTAAAGCCTTATCTTGAGCTCTGCTCCCTTATTCATACCCTATAATACTTTGATAAAGACAGGCCTTTCAATTGGCTTTTGCTGGCATCTCCTCTTGATTAGATTAATCATGTATTTACTCAACTTTACAGTTGGACTTTACCCTGCTTCTTTGTCTGTAGTCCACATGACTTTGTAAGTATAAAACCTAAGAGGACAGGATGAAATGCTGTAGTGAGCCAAGGATCTGTCTGCTTACCTCCCACATTTACTCTCAGAAATACCAGGCTATTTGTAGATACTTGGAAGCACCACATTGTATTATGTCTCCACAATATGCACTTATTATCCATTATTTAAAATCTTACATAGTGTAAGCCAACATTGCATGTAATAACGTATCACATAACTGTGCCAGTGTCTAAATCAGCTGAGCCGTAATTGAAATGCAGAGTCTTGGGCCCCATATAAAACTTCTTGAATCAGAATCTGCATTCTAACAGTATTCTTCAAGCAATGTGTTTGCATGTTGAGTTTGAAGAATACTCGTTTGGAACCTTTTATCTTTGTATAAATTCCAAAATGGCACTTAGCATTTTTATCTTTCTGGAATTCCTCTGTCTATTTCTAATCCCCCTTAACCTCTCTTTTTGCCTTATGTTAAAAGGAGTTATTATAGATTGTTACTATGTTTCTTTGCATCACACCCATAATAGTTATTCTTGTTGACTTTCTCCTTTGTTCTCTCTCTCTCATATATATATGTACAGTAAATCAAAGGAAATTAAATCTTTGTTTTATTATATATGTATATAATATATAAAAATATATTTAATTTCCTGTGCTTTACCTTTGACATTTTTAGCATTTTAGTCTGCTTAGCACTAAGTACCTTCTCACTGTGGGGTACTTTTCTTTTAGACATAGGAAGAATCCTAATGCTTATTTGAGTTGAGAATGGTAGGGAATAAAATAGAGGAAAAGAAACTGGTACACAAGAGAATATTGCATTGCTTTGCCTAGTAGCGTGGCAACATGAATCTCAAGCATATTCCACTTCATACATTTACAATTTTCCATTTTATGTAGCATGTGACATATCACTATATTATTGATAAATTCAGTATCAATTCATTGCCTAACATTTATCCTGCCTCCTTTCTTTAAGTCAGAAAAACAGTAGACCATGAGAAGAAACAATCCTCTTCTCTAATGTATGCTCATTTTTGCATATTGCCTTTCATTGAAACATGTACATTTTATAATCCACACATACCTCAAATATGAAGTCATAATTTAAATTAGAATATAAGTGTGTAGGTATTTTTATCTCATACTTTACTACTCATTACTATTCAGATGTTGCCTAATATTTCTCTGACTATTATTTGGGCATTCTGTAGCGGCTAGGCATCAGCTGTTGTCACCACCATCATGAAGGACCACTTTAGAATACTGCATTTCTGGGTTTGTAAAAAGAATTTATTAAATCTCAAATCTTATGTCATATGAAAGTACCTGGACATAGCCTATATTTTCTACTGCTTCTGTCTTCTTAAGCATGGGTAATTGCTCCTTGCCCAAGGTGTTTTGATTTTTATTCTGTAACTTTTACTATGAGAAATGTTAAGACACAGAGACTGTAAAGATGATCTCCTATGAATGTTGCAGCCATCTTTAACATAATCAACTAATGACGAATTTGTTTCATCTCACTCCTGCCAACCTTTATGCTTTATTTATTTTTAAAAATAGGTCTATACTTTTTATTTGTATCATATCACCATAAATCTCTAAAAAACTGATAAAGTATAGGTATAGTTAAGTGATCACAATGCATTATTAAAAATGACAAAATATTTATTATACAACAAAAGTCCATGTTCATATTTGGATTGTCTACAAAGTGTATTTGATAATAAGCCTTTTTTTTTTTAAGCCAGGTGGTGGTGGCTCACACCTTTAATACCAGTACTTTGGGAGGCAGAGACAGGTAGATCTCTGAGTTAGAGGCCAGCCTGGTCTGCAGAGCAAAGTGCCAGAGACAGAGAAACCCTGTATTCAAACTACCCCCACCCTAAAAAAGTTGTTTTTAAGTTTGTATGTATATAACTAATTTCTTCATCAGAATTCCAACAAACTCCTTACATTCAATATGACTTATATATTTACTTTTTTACATAACTGTAATTGTAAAAAAAAACAACAAAACCCTTCCATTACATGGCAGTATTCTTTGTTTCTATCCTTAGATGAACCTTTAAGATACTTTTAAAATTGCATATTCTAGTGTATATTTAACCAATTAACATAATTCTAACATATTTAAGTTGTTACTAATCTTACATTATCACAAGTGCTAAGACATTCCTGAATAAAGACTTTTATATGTAATATACTAGGTTTTTGAAAATAATTGGATCATTATACAGTTTGCAGTTCAGTAAATATTCTCAGGAGGTCCAGAAGTAGCAATTTAAAGTCTTCTAAGTGAATCTTCGTGCCTCCTAAGTAGTCTGTCCCAATCGTTGGTGTTACGTGAAATATTCAAGAATATTGTTTTAGAAATTATTTAAAATGTATCTTATCAATAGGCAAAATATTTAAACATTCACAAAGTGTCCAACACACAAGTCCTCAATAAATGTTATATTCTTCTTTTCATTATAGTTATTACAAGGGATATCTAGATTTTCTAGTTTTCTTAAGGCATTGTTAACATATATATATCTGAATCATATATAAAAATTCATCAGTCTTAAATTTGTTTTAATGTGCTATGTGAGAACAGATTGTAATCAGCCACTATTTAATTCTACTGAGTACAAATACAAGGTGGTTACTCAGAGCACAACCTTTGACTCAGACTGCTCTCTAGCCCTACCTCACTGTGATTTGCCTATTCAAGAATAACAATACCTGCCTTTTGTTTAAAGTACCTTCTGATACTGTTGATATAAGACTACATCAAGCATTTGTTCTTGTCATTGGTTTAAAGATTGGTATGTATGAGTGTTTTATCTGCATAAATGTATGTGTATCACCTGCATACCTGGTACCTGCGGAAGTCAGAAGAGGGCATAAGATTCCTCTGGAATTAGAGTTGCAGATGGTTCTGAGCAACTACGTGCGTGCTGGGAACTGCACCCAGGTCCTCTGCAAGAGCATGTGCTCCTAACTGCTGAGCCATCACCATAGTCTCTTGAGATAAGGGGACCCTGAGTTAAGAACACAGAGCTGTCTTAACTGTGTTCCACTTTGTCCTGGTATAACTATTGTAGCCCAGGCTTCCCTAATTCTGGCAATCCTCTTGTCAGCCTCCTGAGTGCTGGGATTGTAGAAAAACAATTCTTAATAAATGTAACTTTAAGAGTGTAGTGGTCCATGCCTTTAGTTGCAGCACTTGGGAGACAGAGGAAGGCAGATCTCTGAATTCAAGGCTAGCCTGGTCTAATGAGTGCTCCAAGACAGCCAGAGCAAACAGAGAAATCTTGTCTCTGAAAACAACAACAGCAACACCCTTTCCTGATCCTAATTAAAATTCTCTGTATACAACAATATAAAACAGACATCTTAAGTTTCAAAGTGTCTTCTGACAAGAGCAGTTTATTCTCTTCATAAGGGAACACCTACTGCACTTTATAAAAGTTGGTGGGTTTTTGAATTCTCCCTCTGCCTCGAAGTGCTTTTAACTAAATTCAGGGCCTTTGAACACTGAGCAACACACAATCCCCCTCCTCAGGCCTAAAATGGCTGGGGTTTATAATAAAAACCACTTAACATATATTTATTTTACTCTGGAGTTTTGCAGGTAGATATTTTTGCCTGGAAATAATTTGTTTGACTTCTTTTGATACTAAATTACAGCTTTGCAGACAATCAAAAATGCTGATTTTTTTTTCATTTCATATTGCTTCTGAACATAATGTCTTCATTCCTTTTCAGAGAACTCACAAACAGTTCATTATAATTTCCTTGAGATTTTATTATATAAACTTTATTTTTTTACTTAAAATTATAGAAGCCAACTCCAATTTATTGTGATTTATGTTATTAAATATGTATAATTTTTTTACTCAGAAAAAGTAACAATGCTATATATTCTAATGGTTACCAGCTTTCTTGATCATTTCATGATTATACTCTTTGTAAATATAAACAAAACCTATGGTTTCTGGTATGTCTCTATATGTGGTTGAGCTACATTTTTCAACACTACCAGTTCCTTTTATGTTTTCTCCTCTTCAGTACTCTTGATGAGCTATGGGATATTTCAAGGTCACCAAGTCTACTATAACTCCAACTTACATTGCATTAAATATCCACACTAATAAAACAAATTGGTATCTGTAATTTTACCATATTTATAATACTGTTTTCTACTTATCAATACTTCATAACTTTCAAGAGGTATCAGATGTTGCATCCTAGGATTGTTCCTATGTTTGTTCATTCATCTTTCTTTCATCCTTCTGGTCATTCTCCCTCTTACCCTTTTCTTCCCTCTATGTCCCTCATCCATGCTCTTTCACCTTTCATCTTCTCCCTCCCTGTCTCATGTCCTAGGACCAAGGGCTCAAACAATAAGCAATCCACACCGCGTGCGTGCGTGCGTGCGTGTGTGTGTACATATATGTGTGTGTGACTTATGGAAAAAGTGTATTAAAAATTAAGGATTTGCATTTATTATTTTGTTAAATTTTATTTACTTAGAAAGCAAAAAAATAAACATGGGTAATGTAAAAACGTACAAATGCACAGGATTTGTAAATGTGACATACCAGATGGTGGCGCTATGATACAGTCACCTACAAATGGATTTTCAGCAAGCTCTCCTTTCAAGTCAGTCTTCTTAAATAAGGTCTCAAAATGAAGATGAAGGGGAATCTCTGGAAAAACAAAGGAAAACATTAATTTTCAGGGAACACCACTTTCCATAGCCTAATACTAATTTTGTTTCCTTTTAAAAATTAGCACATAAGCTTAGAAAAATAAAAGTTTACACAGTAAGAACTTTGAGAAATAGAAGCATCAGAATACTTTTCCAAGAAGGTTGGTAACCATGTTTAGAAAGTTACTAATTTGGTATACTTAATAAACAAGAAGCTAGCATATGAAGAATTCTTAAGATCTTCCTTTAGTATGTAAAAAGAAGAGTCATTATAAATGTAACTTGGATGAATAGACACAAATGCACCTAAAAGATCTTTACGAAAGTATTTAAAAATAATGAAAATGATATACTACTTGTATAAAGACTAAAATTCATTGAGAAGCTGTCTTCCTTCAGATAGATAAATGCAATTGAAAATATTGACATATTTTATGCTCAAAAATGAGCCAAGTTACAAGCAAGATGTTCTTTATATTTAATTACATTAATTTATTGTGTTCAAGGGTGGTGGATTTGTACAAGTGACACACGTAGGCATGTGGAAGTCAGAGACAACTCATGGAAATTGGGGTTTTCCTTCTGCTATATGGGTCCTTGGGATTGAACAGGTTCTCAGCCTGCGGTAAGTGCTTTTTACCTGGTTATTAAGCCAACCTACTAGGCCAAACTTCATATTTATTAAGGATTTTTTTTCAATCATAAATATGAAACCTGGGCCAATGAGATAGCTTAGCAGATAAGGCGCTCTCACCAAGCATGACCACATGGTGGGAGGACAGAACTGACTCCAGAGAATTGGTCTCTGACCTATACACACACAAACACACACACACACACACACACACACACTCAAAATGAATACAAGTTTTATAGATGTAAAAACAGTCATTTTTAAAAGCATGGATAACAGACACCTAAACTTTTCCTGAGAAACATTTTTATAGAGCATTTTTTGACCTATTGAACGTTTTGCCAGCAATAGGCAAAATTAGTCATGAACATGTATATCAGGATAGACTAAAGAGGTTCTGTGGATCAGGCTAGCCTCAAACAGAAATTTGCTTATATCTGTTTCCTTAGTTCTGAGATAAGGGGTGTGTCACCTTGGCCGGCTCAAAGGATATATTTAATGGCAAGTCCATGTGTAAATAGAAAAAATATACAAAAGTCTCAAGTGTCAATATGGAATTTGCTGCAAAAACATGAAAAAATAAAATGGAAACAAATTAAATACTATGTTTTAAAATGCTTTTTAAACTTCAAAATTTTGTTTTCAAGTTGCCTAAATATAACCTTGTTTCCCTAACACTGTTCTAACAAGAAATCCATCTGTTCTACTACGGTGAGGGCTGGAAACATGACTTAACGAGAGATGACCCTGGTTCCTGTGTCCCTCCCTGAAGTACCTTATAGATTTTTAGCAAAGTAGTTTATTCGTTTATTTCTTATATTTATATGTGTGTGGTATTAAAACTAGAATACAAGTACCATGAAGGATTTATTTACACTTCTAGCACCTATTTAGTATAGGGTGGGTATTGAGATTTCTGTCAAATGCAAGCAGCTTTAGCTTGTAGGTAAAGAAGCTAATCTTATTAGACTAGATGTCTTAGAGTCTGGAGAAGTATATATTGATATAGTCTCAGAGTTATGATTTAGTATGAGGCTTTCAACCTTCAAAGGTACATCAAGAGAGAAGCAAATCAGTTAATAATAAAGAGTAATAGGAATGTGGGTCTGGTGATAAATACAACTCCTGGCTCCATTGTTCATTAGCTAAATGACTGTGGGTGAATAACCTCTCCAAGTTTAATGTGCTCATGTGTGAGATGAAAAGGACAACAGAATGTACTCTTAGGGGGTTATGAGAATTAAAAATATCCGGTGTGCTTAGTATACATAAATAATTCCAGGGCTACATGGTGAGGCCCCATCTCAACAATCCCCCCACCTCCAAAAATAAAACTCCAAACATTTTTAAGAGATTGCCTGTACTTAAAGGTTATATTTTATTATAGGAAATATTCCAGTTTTCATGAGGTAGCTTACCTGATGGCAGTGACAGCACAGGATGAAAAGAGGAATCTAGCTTTGAGACATGCTCTCTTAACAGCTGGGACTTGGAACTCTGTTCCCAGTTGTCCCAACTTAAAGGTGATCCCATGTAAGGTGTCTGTGTTGCATTTAAAAATGCTTCTTTTGAAGGTAACGTCTACAAGAAAAAATGAAAGGTTTCACCTTTTAAGACTTGATCGCGGACTGTTACACAGTATGTACGTGTGACACCAGAACAAAGTCCTGGCTTAAGTAAGTCACCTGGATAGAGAGCGAGAGAAATGAATGCATTGGCCATGCATCTGGAGAGCTATGGCCAGCCCCTTCTGGGTTTGTCAAAATAAATAGTAGTATCTGACATCCTTTTTAAGCCTCCTTAGGCACCTGCATGTATTATTGCACACATTTTTGTCAGATGTTTTCAGTTAATTTTTTATTGTTTCCATTATAAAAGATTTAATTTTTTAAAAAGATGTTTTATTATGTATGAGGGTTTGCTTGCATTTGTGAGTGTCTGTTGCCTATGAAGGCCAGAAGAGGATGAGGGATACCCCAAACTGGGGTTGTGTGCTGCCATGTCTCTGCAGGGAATTTAACTCAGGTCCTCTTCAAGAACAAGTGCTCTTAACTGCTGAGCCATCTCCACAGCCCTATTGAAGGTATTTTAAAATGAAATTAACTGTTATGTATTAAGCATGTCCCCACAACTATGCCCAACTTTCTTATTCCACCAGTGTACTTATACTTTCCTTTGTCTTCAGTAGGAGATATAGGAATCCAAATATATTGTCCATATGTAATACTAGTTTGAATTTTTTAGTTAATTCTGAAATCTTTATTTGAATGAAACAATGAGTTCAGTTTCATTAATAAATAGAAAACTGGCCAAAGGAGATATTCTTGTTTTGCAACTGATTATAGCAGGAATGACATTAATTTACAAAATTTCAAGTCATGTGTGTGGGGCTGGAGATATAGCTCAATAGGTAAAGAAAGTCCTTGCCATGCAAGGATGAGAACCTGATTATACCCAGCACCCATGTACTGTTTACAAGGATATATTCTCGGTTTGCCAAAATAACTTTTAATAGCAAATTGTTTTCTGGGCCTATTGAAATCACCATGTTTTTCCATGGTAAATTTCATTAACATATGTATAAAGGTCAAGTCAACCTTGGATTGTTTTAAAGAGTATTAGTAGAGGTTCATCAGATTTACTTTTTCAAAGACTCAGCAATTGGTTTTGTTGGCTTCTTATTTGTTTTATATTTCACTGATCCCTGCCTTACTTTCTTTAGGATTAATCAAGTACTTTACTATACATTTTCCTCATTAACATGTTCTTTTACTTCTTTATTTCTGCTATTTGTATGTGATATACAAGGATTACATGCTTATGTCTATGTGCACTTGTATGGGCAGGTGCATCCACTGTGTGTACATGTGAAGATGCCAGAGATTAATGTCAAGTTGTCTTCCCCTATTTCTCTCCACTTTACTTGTTCATTTTTGAGACATTGTCTCATTTAACCTGATGCAGGCCAGAAAGATCAAGCTCCTCTTCTCTCTCCTCCAGGCATGTGCCAGCACTCCTGGCTTTCTCTGCGGATGCCAGGGATCTGAACTCGAGTCTTCATGCTTGTACAGCAAGCACCTAGCTGACTGAGCCCCTCATTCGCTTTCTTGTGGTTTCCTATGGAGTCTTAGATTCCTACTGACTTTCAGTATATTCTTTTACTTTTCTCATAAAACTCCAGGACATCAAAATACTTTAATCCCATTTTCTCTTTTTCTTGCTATGTAACATTTTAGACAATTTTGTCTAATGTTTTTATATGAAACATTCATATATCATAATTTTAATGATATTTTTAATAAAATTCTATGTTTACTTTTTCTTTCAATACTTAAGGAAATTTTCATTCTTCTGGCATCCATTGTTTTGCTGAGTAGTTAGCCTATCTCTAGAGTCTAAACCATCAGTGCTCTCATTTCAAGATAATTTATCAGGCTGCTGTTAATATATTCTGTCTCATTTGTTTTGTTTTGTTTTTAAAGCAGGTTCTTCATAATGTGTGACCTTAGTCTCCTTGAGCATCTATAATTAAGTAATGTAGACTTTTTGGCTTGTAAATAACAGATTCCAGAGGCAGGAAAGTCTTAAGTGACAGATTCTATGTCTGTTGATGGCCAACATTCTTCATGGATCTATTTTACCTAAATTGTCACATCGCTCTCTGGAATTGACTTATAAAGTCACTAGTTTCATTCTTGAGGATTCTACCCATGAACTAACTAACTTCCAAAAGTCCTAGCTCTAAATAATCAATGGAAGGTAAAGTTTGTAAGTTTGGGGAAACACATTCTATAGAATTCCACAATGGCTCTCCAGGAAATGTTGTCTTGATTGATCACTTACAAAATACATTAATTCCTTCTTCCAAAGTTTTGACTCACCAAGCAACAACACAAAAATCCAGCATCCCATTATTTCGATGTATATATTTAATATACATCAAGTACAAGTAAGATTCAAGATTCAATTCACCCTACAGCAAATTCCCCTCCATCTGTGAACTCACATTATATACTTCAAAAATAAACAGTAAGGGAACAAGACGGATATTCTCATCTACCCACCCAAAAGAAGGAAATACTTGTGCAGAAACAGTCAGCTTCAAAATATGAGAGACAACACCCTAAAAGAATTAAAAGATAAACAGACAATAGACATTTTTATACTTATTGTTGGGAGATTTGAAAAGAAGGGAAATATCTGTGAGGCTATCAATGACTTGGTCAGTGCTATTAACTAAGTGAACATAATTAGCGCTTATTTAAAAGCTCATCCAAAATCAACAAATTTCAACTCCTTTCAAGTATGGATGGAACATTCACATGTATAATAGTCATGTGTTGGACTAGAAAACAAATTTCTGTACATTTAAAAGGTCTGAGTGGAGGGCTGGAGGTGTGGCTCTAAGGTTAGGAGCACTTGCTGCTCTTTCAGAAGACCTGGCTTTTGTTTATTTCCTAACACTGACTTATGGAGGTTCACAACCATATATAACTGCAGGTTCAGGGATCAGAAACCCGCTTCTGACTTCTGCAGTCACTGAATGTATGTGGTGCACACACACATTCAGGCCAAACACTCATACAGAAGGTGTTTTTAATCACAAGACAAATTTGAGATAATAATACTGTGATGTTTGGAAATTACTTGTAAATCTAGGATCAAAGAAAACAATCATGAGACATCAGAAAATACAAAAATTCTAGAAAAAGGAAAGGAATTAAGCCTCAAGTAGGCAATATGAGCCATGCTAATGTGACACTCCCATTAGACTGGCCAAAATTAAAGCACTGACCATCTTAGTTAGGCATACATAGGATCAGTAGGACACTCAAGTAGTTCTATTTCTGATGGCAATATAAAATACTGTCCAAAAAATGATGACACAAAAAGATGCACACTAATACATTTGCAGCTTTTATTAATATAGTGCCAAGTCAGCAGCAACCCAAATGACCAACCGCAAATGAATTATGATAGTCACACAATGTAAAGTGCTTTATATGATCTCATTCCTCTTTAGCCCCTGTTTCCTTTCATGCCCCTTAAAATCATTTCATTGTAGTTGATCCGAATTTTTTTTTTGATTCTTTATAACAGAAGACACTAAGATTGAAATACTTGAATCTGTATATGTGGAACTGTCTTCTTCTCATTCTAGTTCTCTTTGTCTGTACTGGAGCCACTGCCAAGTCCATATTACTGTAAGTCCCAGCACCCATTCATTCTCTTCCCTGTCTAAAACATACACTAAGCTAGTCCTAAGTCTTTGTCGTTATACATATCAAAAAGCTATTGAATTTCAAAAATGACTTGCTAAGTGTTACTGAGATTACCTTCAATTCAGAAGATAAAATGCCTGCTATTTTGGAAGATATTTTACATACTACATAAAAACTTTCATGTTTCTATGAAAGAGTTATATGATCTTAGAAAATTTATAATCTCCTTTTGAGGCTCTACCTTACTTTTTAAAAATATTTAAAAGGTTTTTATATGGTAAATGATTCTAGTTCTAATAATTTGTTGATATGATTATCCTTCCTATAGAATTCACATCATAATCATCATAATTTCATGTCACTCCTAAACTCAGAGTAATTGTTCCTTCAGAACTGCCATTGTCATCCAGCACCTAAAGCAATTAGTTTCAATGGCGATTGCCCATCTCATCCATTGTAGGCCAGATGTTGTTTTGAAAACTTTGCTTTCTCTTTAGAAGCTTTATGATTATTTATATTCATATTTATATAATTTATAATCTCATGAGAATCTGTTTAGGTATGAGTTATTCCCTTATTTTAGTTGATGGATTTGTTCAAACTAAATATGTGCTTTTTTTCTCAGGTATCAGAAATATATATTTGTGTTCTAGGAAATTCCCTTAGACATATATTCCAGTCCTTACAAAGGCAGACTATTTCCAACCACTCTATTTTTAATTTCTAAAGACCCAATTTTGTTTTATGGTTGTTACAACAGTCTGTTCTGGAAGTTATCCTATCTCTACCAAGCTCAGCCTTAGTCTTCTTGGTCTCTTTCTTTCCTTTCTCCAGAATCTTCTATCTCCTCATTTCTCATTTTCATTCTATTTTTTCCAAGAAACAATATTCATTAACATTTACATTTCATCTTTTTCCTAACTGAATGTAAGCTCCATGAAGGTTGGAACCCTTATATCTTCTTCCCTATAGTATCTCCAGTGTCTAAGAACTGTGTGGCACACAGTAGGTAATGTTTCTTACTAGAAGACAGGAGAAGGAAGAGACGAAGGACATATCAAGTACATTATTATAAAAGCTAAATATTCCAGTGATATACATGAAAGCCTGTTTTCCCAATAGAAGTCCTTCCTGAATGACGTTTTATATGTACTTAAGGAAGTTTTTAACTATACCAGCTTTAACCTACTGGAAGTTTGCACTTTGTAAGGCTCATTCATATTAATCAGACTGGTGCTCTTCTATTATGAAAGGGAGAATGGAAATGTGTTAGTCCTGCAGATTTCTCCAAAACAAGAAATACTGGGCAAATAATAATAGTAAAAATAAATCAACAAAGAAGTATGAGAAGAAAATGTAGCATAGCATTTTATTTGGCAAATATGATAGAGAATGCCATTCCTCACTGGCTTGAAAGAACTAATACATAACACAAAGAAAGAGTATAGGGAAAACAAACCAAGGACCACACAAGGTTGCAAATACCATAGACTGTTTGTGTTCTGAAGAAGATATAACATTTTTTCATTCACAACACAGTAGAGTTTATTCAGTTGTAAGTCAGATGCATGAAGAAGAGAATCAGATTTGGTTCATGTTCTACCATATCCTAATTCTTGATGTTAGTATACTATTATCAGCACATGTCTGAAACATTTTACAAAATGAATTCATTGGTATCATAACTGAGAGTAACTTTTTTCCATCTCTTCCCTTCTAAAACATTCCTATATCATATCAAATCAGTTAAGACTAGTCATTCATTGTACAAAATGTCTCTTTGTATCAAGTCTTTTTCCTTCCAATTCAGTCTTTATTACATTACATCTAATATATTCTGATAGTTACTTGTTTTGCTGGTCTCTCCTTATGGCAAACTGGCCTTTTCAAAGGCACCATAGTAATTGTTCAAAAATAGTACTTCTGACATTTGACTTCCCCCTAAACAAAGCTCATTACTGATTCCCCAACTGATTACTCTAATTCATTGAATCCTATCATCCTCATTCATACTTGATGAAGACTTACATGGCAGACATTGAGCTGTGTGTGTGTGTGTGTGTGTGTGTGTGTGTGTGTGTGTCTATGTATATATAACTTAATGTTAGTCTCAACATGTCCCTATTAAGGTAGCCATACTATTTTACTCTTTGATTTCTCAAATGGGGTTAACCTGTGTGTACCAAAGCAGACCTCATTTGGAAAGTTGCTTAATGGAAATGGACTGAAATGGGCTCAAATTCCTCCCATTCTTACCACTGTACCTTTTTGCTACAACTCTTTATAAAAAGATTTCTATTTCTATGAGGTCAGAGAGATGGCTCTTCCAGAAGACCTGATTTTGGTTCCAGCACCCATGTGAGATGACTTAGAAGCATGTGTAACTGCAGGTCTTAAGTATCTTACAGGCATCTGCACTCATGTGCTCCTACCTACCTAGTTAAATAAAAATAAGTCTAAAAATCTTGGAAAGGTTTGTTTCTCCAGCTTCTTGAATCCGGGATGCTTTGTCCTACAGAATACAGTGGAAATGGTATTTGTGGTTTCTGTCTTCTTTCTTGTCATCTTAGGGAGATTGTTCTTAGGTGACATGAAAGGACGTCATTTTAACTTGTGGAACAGAAGTCACAAGGTGAATGGAACTGAAGCAGCCAACTGTCTCTACTACCTGTCAGAGGAATGAGTGAGGCTAGCTTCCTACAGTGTGGCACAACAGTACCACAGTAAGAAATAGAGCAGGGCTCGAGGTGGAGCTCAGTGGCAGAGTGTTTACTTGGCAGGAGGCAAGCCTTGGGTTCCATCTCCAGTGCTGACAAAACATGCAACTGGGACTACCATCCAGTGTGTTTTCCAAAACATACGTGAAATGACCAAAATGTGCACTCTCTCTAGGAAATCACTCAGAGTTCTTAGGAAAGTTTAGTACTATCCAGATTGACCCATAATTATATAAGGCGTATTTTCTCACAGAAGTAATGTTATGCATGTAGTAAAGTGAATTTTCCAACTCATAAGTTACTTGGACTATAGAACTGTTGCAACAATCTTTACCAAGATTACTTCTCATTCTCTAAAGAAGATATTCTTTCCAGGGAAAGTAGATGTGACACACAGATGACAAAGAGCTGCTTTCCCAGTAGTGAACTATTACTTAAATGATACTTAAGTCCCCTCCTTTTCTTCATTTAATCAGACACCTCATACCTGGAACTTACCCGTTTCCTCTATCAATAGAGCCATTATTTGTTACCTACAGATTATTCTCTCTGCCCTCAAAATACAAGAGATTATCTGAGACAACTGACATGAAATTTCACTTGTCTGTAGGTGTGCCTTGTTCCTCCAGCAAGAATTTAAATTTATGTAAAATCATACTACTTTGAACTTTTTCTATTTTTTTTTTAACCAAGAAAAGTTACAAAAGGATGGACATACCTATGTTTATTTTAGATGTTATCTTTTTCCTGTTTTTAACAAGCATTTTTATTTTTATTCAAATATAAAGTGTTCTTTAAGCACATAAACAAAGTTTATAAACCTATTCATTTCACATTTTAAAAAGAAATGAAACATTAAAATGAATACCTTCAAAACATTAATTTTACTAATTGCCATAAAGACTTATTGTGGAATTTTGAACTTCACATCCATTTTTAAATGTTAAGTCTACCAAAACTGTTTGTTGTTGTTGTTTTGTTTTTTTTGTTTGTTTTTTGTCTTTATGACGTGGCTTGTGGATTACATGCTAAAACTATGAATCTTAAATGTGTGTCTAACTATAATAATCAAGGAAACTGAGGCTATTACTTTGAGAGTGGGGGAAGGCTTTTGGAGGAAGGAAAGGAGGAAATGAAAGTAATTAAATTTTAATTTAAAATGTGCCAAAAATGCCTTTTAAATACCACGAGAGGTAGATGACAGGAAACAAATGAGGCTCCTGCGAATAAAGTCTGACTTATATCAAATCCTGACCAGTTAGCACCCTTATATTACAATGTAATAATTTATAATTCCTGTTGTGAGTATGTAAGTATTAATATACAAGGAGTAGTCATCACTGTCCTAATCCCGAATATGAATGGGGGTTGCAAGCATGACTACATGAACTCTGTCCGACCTTTCCCGACCTCCTAGCCACATGCTCAGCCAGCTGTCTCTGCTTTCATCAATTACACATGAAATAACCTCACATCTACCTGCTCCAATAAATTTCTTGATTTGTTTCAACATTCAAATTTATTAAATAAAATCTTAAAATAATCCTAACATCTTAATTTAAACAGAATTAGTTATTAGAATATTATGTAAACGATTTGTATGACTAATCAGCCACCACCTATTTCTTTATTTTTAATTAGCATGCAAACAGGTTCTCTTATGGCATTCCCAAATATACTTCGTTTCCCTCCCCCACAGCAATTCTCTTAACTCCTTTATACCCTTCTCAGTATTCTGCCTTACACTTTCACATCAAATAATTCTATTACCTTCCCACCCTGCTTTCTTAAAGCCTTCCCCTCCCCGCTTTTCACAGACTTCTTTTTAGTTTCCTGGATTCTACCTACATATACTCCCACATACATACACATATATGAAAATTTAAAGCTAGATTCATGTATGAGAGAGAAGATGCAATATTTGGCATTCTGTTGTAAGCTATAGTGAGCATTTTACCTTTCCCAGTATTACAGAGAACTCCCTTTGCCAGGAGTTGGGTAGGGTGGCTCCCTGTTACCTGAGGCTGAAATGCCAACTGTGTAGGACAGAAGGTTGAGTGGCAACTGGCAGGAAAGAATATCAAGAAGGATCTCAAGTATATTATGGTCAGATAATCATTTTACTTACTAATTATAAGTGGAATATTACCTTAAGGAATGTTATTAACCACACTTACATAGTAAGAATTAGAGTATTTTTATGGAGAACATTTTTACATGCCATCCATGCTTGCCAATGAATTTTTCTGAATCTAAAGGTAAGTCTATACTGCAGACATTTCAGTTAACAACTGCTGACCTGGTCTCCCAGCTGACAGGAAGAAACAACCAAAAGAAACTGATGGAAGATTCAGCTCAGATGGTATACTCAAACTGGTGAAAGGACTGTTCAAATAGCAATAACACTTCCAATTTTATACTGATATTCCTTTGAATACATGCATTCCTTAATTCTATCTTGGGCCTTAGTTACTCCAAATAAAATAGTTTATGGATATTACGTATGAAATAAATGTAGAATAAACACAGAGAAGTTAAGATAAAATTATCATATGTCAGGTACTATCTTAATTATGTCTGAGTAACTACCTCTTGTCTGTATGTACATGCATGCAGGAGCCCACAGAAGCCAAAAGAGGGCATTGGATCCCTGGATCTGGAGTTAGATTCTTGCTGTTAAAGGCAGTTGTGATGTACCGTGAGGGTGCAGGAAACTAAACACAGGTCCTCTGCAACAGCAGTAAGTGTTCTTCACAGCTGAACCATCTCACACGCAGTAATTAATCTCTTAATAAATGTAGCAATTGTTGATTTTTCTCAGAGATGAGTATTATAAAAGGAGTAGCTAAAAATGCAAGTAATCATTCTAATTATAATAATTTGTTTAGGTTGCAGACTTTTTTTCTTTTTTCCTCTTTTATTGAAAATACATTTTTTTTCTCATACAATATATCCTGGTTATAGTCTCCCCCCCCCCAATCCTCCCAATTCTACCTCACCACTCCTCCCATCTGGATCCACTCCCTTTCAGTCTCTCATTAGAAAAGAACAGGCTTCTAAGAGATAACAAAATAAAATACAATAAGATAAAGCAAAAACCATCACATCAACTTGGACAAGGCAAACCAAAGAGCCCAAGAGAAGGAACAAGAATCAGAGACCTCCTCATTCACACACCCAGGATTCCCCCCCCCCATACTATACTGAAAGCTATATGTGTGTAGGTCCTGGTGCAATCCTTAGACTTCTATGTCTTTTGTCATATTGCTGTAGGAGAACAGTTACTACAAGTGCTATCAACAAAATATGTACGGTACATAGTACATAATAAATCCAAAGATCTGACCAAGAGGTTACTCCTAAATTTTTTTTAAAGTGTATTATTAGCATATTGTGTGGGTGCATGCATGTGTGCACATACATGCATGCACAGACCACCATATACATGTGAAAGTTAGAGGACGACTTTTGGGGGCTGGTTCTCTCTACTGTGGGTTCATTTACACTGCAAGTGTTTTTACCCATTGAGTCATGGGTAAAAGCACTGAAACTCCAGACTGTTTGTAAGGTTTTAGGCAGAATGTTCAGAGTACCGAATGGTTTCTTGAAATAGGAATGACATTAGTATGAAGATTAACTCCAGAGAACCAAAGTTAAAACTGTGTCCTTAGTGTCAGGACCTCAAATATAAGAGCCTTTTTATTGGGACTTCAGTTAAGTACCACATAGTAGAGCTCACTCATATTCCCAGGACTTGGGAGGCAGATGCAGGACTTTGCAACTTTAAGAAATAAAGAGCTAATTCTATGAGTACACACTTTAATCAAGAAACCTGCTATGTGTCTACTTGTACTTCAAAACTAATATGTGCCACACATCTTCCCAGACTGCAGTTTCTTTTCTGCCTAGCTCTGTTGGGTATTTGTAGAGCAAACTAATAATTTTATTCACAAAATTATACTTTTTTACTACCGAGGATCTATGCTTGAAAACAGCACACAAGGATCCATACTTGAGAAGCCACACCTAAAGTCTCAATGCAGGTACCTGGACATGTTACTTGATGGCATCTGAGACCTTAAACTTGAGTCTAACACCATAAATGGCATGATACTTGTAGATTTGAAAGAAAGGTAAAGTGGTTTAGAAATGTGAATCATTGGGACCCAGAGAATGGACTGTAGTAGTTTCAAATGACCCCTATGAACCATGTCTTTTAGTATTATTCTTGGCCTTTTATAAGCCCTCCAAAATTAAATCCCACATTCATTCTTATTAGTCAATAAATTCAATATTTGCATTTTGGAAAGCCTGGATCACAATGTAAGAAGTTTGACTATTCTAAAGAAAACATCCTAAGTGAAATTAGTGTCAGCAGAGAATCACCCCTCAGCAGAGAAGCTTCTTGCCGTAGATGGAATTAATTCAAGACCCACAACTGGACAATGTGCAGAGAATGAGACTTTGGGACACTCAGTTCCAAATGGGATGTCTTCATCAAAGCCTTCCCCTCGAGGATCAGGGAACTATGCAGAAGAGGAGGCAGAAAGGTTGTAAGGACCAGAAGCGATGGATGACTGGAAGGAAGTAGTCTTCCAGACACAGCAGGACTAACACATGCATGAATTCACAGACCATGGCAGCACGCACGAGATCTGCATGGGTTCATGCCAGGAGTCCTAGCACTGAGGGGGAAGTGCACACGTGGTCCCAGCTCTAATCAAGAAGCCATTTGCAATCGATGGCCTCTGACAAGGGAAAAGGAAGAAGTGTCACTTGGTATATCAAAGACACCCCAGAGCAGACCCCATGCCTGGGAATAATTGGCCAACACAAAACAAACTCCATGGTTTGTTTTTGCTTTTTGTGTGGACCTTTTTTTTCTTAGTTTTGTGTTTGCATTCATTTTCATTTTTGTGAGTTTTTTGGAGTTTTTTGTTTGTTTGTTTTGTTTTGAAAGAGAACAAAGTTGGGTGAGTAGGGAGCTGGGGAAGATCTGGGAGGAGTTGAGAGAAGGGAAAAAACATTTTAAATAAAAATGAAGTTTTAAAAAAGAAAAATCATGTGGAGGGCCTGGGGATTTGGATCAGAGGTTAAGAGCACATATACTATATTCCAGAGGACCTTAGTTCAGTTCCCACCACCTATAACAAGTGGCTCACAACCACCTCTAACTCCATCTCCAGGGCAATTTAACATCCCTTGTCTCCATGGGGACCTGCACACATGTGCACATAACAGACACAAATTCAGACACACACAAGAAAGAAATCATATGCAGAGCACATGGAAAAGCCCCAAGACAATGTGGACATAAAAAGAGGCCTAGCAACCAGCACTATTAAGACTCCACATGGTTCATCCAATTATCATTATACTTACTGTCGGAAAGACCTTAGGCAAGAGTGTGAGAATCACTGCTCAGGTAATCTACAGAATCATGAAAGCTAATAGTAAGCAGTTTTAAGCCTCTGTGCTTTGGATTGGTTAAGCAACAGATAACTAAAACAAGAGGGATGAGCCATTCTGAAAGTGTGCTGTGTGACATAAATGTCCATGTCTATGGGAAGACAACCAGCATGATGACTTATATACCTGATAGCCACCACCATCATCAAGATACGAAGGTGTAACCACAATACTAAATGGTGCCCTTTTCAGGCCAACCTGACCATTCTGCCACAATGTACTGAAATAACTGCAATGTCTGTTGCCACAAATACATTTTACCAGTACACTTTCCTGGCTTTCTAGCTGTCTGATGGCATACCATGTATGGCACTTCTTAGCCATCATAATTTTATGAGCCAACTCAAGCTAAATCTCTTTGTTTCTACCTCTACCTCTTTATGTTTCTGTCTCTACCTCTTTCCTCCCTTCTCTTTTTCCCATTTCCTACTGGTCAGTCTGTCTCTCTACAGAACTCACAACCTATACAAACTACTCAAGTCACTGTGTATACACATATATTTGTTACTTCTTAAGGTTATGAGTTGCTGGGTCTCAAGGATAAAAATATATATGGTGGTGTCGTATAGTATTTATTTCTTTGATAAGTAATGCCTTTTAACATATTTTCAACTTTACTGGTAACTAGGATATTCTATTTTATGAAAGCTGTTCAAATTTCATTTTTACTGACAAAATTTTTATTTTGATAAAATGGAACATACTACTAGCCATGTTGACCATTATAGCCTATAATTCTATGTATATGCCAATTTTTAATTAGTCTGTCTTCTTGAACTTTGTTAGCCATGTAAAAATATATATTAGACATATATCCATTCTGGATTCAAAACGTTTTGTTTTATATATATATACTTTAACATGTGCATATAGCCAGGCATGGTAGCACACACCTTTGATCCCAGCACTCAGAGAAAGAGGCAGGCAGGTCTCTGATTTCCAGGCCAGGCCCATCTGGTTTACATAGCAAGTTCCAAGACAGCCAGGGCAAAAAAACAAAACAGAACAAAAATCCCCTAACATATGCATGTGTGTGTGTGTGTGTGTGTGATATATATGTGTTATATGTGATATAACAAATGTCTTCACTCAGTGTATACTCTCAGACTTAGTAATGCCTTTGTTGAAAATAATAACTTTATCAAAAGCCAGATTAGCAATATTTCCTAATCAGTGATATATTTATCTTGTTTAAGAAATCACCTAACCAGGAACATAAAGATATTTCCAATATTTTTTTAGAAACTTGTTTCGACATTTAGCCCCATCATTCAACTTCAAGATCTACGAGTGAGTTTTATTATCAATCCATTTTTTGCCTGAAAAACTTAAGAGGTCTTAACATCTTTCACATCACATCATCTCTGTCCTTTTTGATGGGAGCTGGCAATGTTCCTGATGATGCACAATTCTGAAAAACACTATGAGCCCCCTACGTATCTTAAGGAGATCCATGTCCCTAGACCAAAGAGTTCTTTGAAGACAGGATTGTTAGGCACATCTCCATGTCTGGCTTCTGCTGAGATGAATGACTTTACTCACAAATCGAATACCCAGCATCTCTGGGAAAAGTTTGCCGATACCCTTGGTTCACTCCAGGGCGTGTTTTATACACACACACACACACACACATTCTGCCTAAAGATGAAAATATCCCAAGTTATTAAGATCTAGTTCCTTTTAACTAACAGTTCCTTACTCAGTTACCTCTTTTCTCTTGTAGTTTACCAGAAGCAGCCAGGAGGAACTAGGTCATGTCTCCCCAATTTGCTTGCAAATTTTTTGTAGTAAATATTCAAATTCACTGCTTTAGCACCTATGTAAAGAGTGGCCCTGGCTGTGTATTCCTGCAACTGCAGCTTTGGGGACCTGGGGGAAATATGCAGGTCCTAAGAGTTTCCCAGCCTGATAGCCTAGCCAAGAAGGTGAGCTTCCAGTATAGTAAGACCTTGTCTCAAGGAAATAAGGTGGGTAGCAACAGAAGTAGACACTTAAATGTATTGTGACCGCTGCAAGCATGTCTACTCTCACATTCATGTGCAAGCACCACACAGGTGCACGCGCACACACACACACACTTTCACATTTTCCTAGCAACATTCTAATAATGGCAGCACATATTTTCAAAGATGTCAGCAGCCTTATCTTTTATCCTCTGCACTTTCTGAATTCAGAAGAATCTAGACTTTTTTCTATTATGCACCTTACACTTTTTTCATTCTTTACCTACTGACCAACTGCAAAGCAAGTTTAATATAGCAGCTTATACTTTTGGGGCTGCCCTAACAAGGTGCTATAGATGAAGGAGTTGAAATTTCCACATTCACTTCTTGTAATGATGGCATCCCAGCTTTAATAGGGCAACCTTACAAAGGTCCTAGGAGGCAATGCTCTTTTGCTTTTTCCACCTCCCAGGACTTGTATCATCTTTGATTTATGGTAACAACTCCAGTCTGCTTTTATTTCCACAGTGCCTTCATCTCGTTGTCTTTGTTTCCCAAATTCTACTTTTTCTCTTATAAGAACATGTATCACTGGATTTAGGGCTCATCCTAAATCCAAAATGATCTTGGTATTAAGTTCTTTAAATATGCAAAGACCCTATTACTATCACAATTTAGCCTATAGTCACACTCTTAGGCACCAGGTTTCAGAACATGGATATCTTTGGGGATAAAAATGTCAATACATCACAATTGTTTAAATGTTTTACTCCCCCTCTCTGCTTCCATGGGTATAATAATAAGTCACCTATACTACTTCTTTTATTCTTACACAGTTAAGATGTTTTTTCCCCCTCTGGACATTTCCCAGATTTGTCTTTGGATTCTACAGTTTGAATGTGTTTTAGATAATAGGTAGATAGATGGATAAATAGATGGGCAGGTAGGTATTCAGTCTGAAATTCTTTTTACATGTTTGATTTGTTGTTTGCCATTAATTTTGGAAATTTCTCCTTATTATTTCAAATCTTTTTTTGCCCCATTCTTTTTCTTTCCTTTTGATATTCCAATGCCTCCAAATTCTTACATGTTCTATTTCATTTTTTAAAATTCCCTTTTCCATTTGAATTTAAGTTTCTGAAGTTTCAATAGTCTGTGCTATGTGTGGTGATCTTTCCTCAACCATGTCCAGACCACAGATGAGCTTGCCAATGGCAAGCTTAAGTTATCGTGTTTTTAATTTGTAGCATAAATTTCTGGTTCCTCTTGATTTTCCATCTGTTTATACTGCAGATCTACTATGTTTTCTACTTTATGTATTAAAGGCCCTAATATAACATTTTAAATTAAGATTTTCCATATGACAGTCCAACTCTTTTTGTCTTGAGGTTAGGTCTAATAGTCTCTTCAGTATGTGTTCTTTCCTAATATGCCTTGCAGAGTTTTGCTGAATGCTGAGCATGATATACAATGTAATAGGAGGTAAGTACACCTTTTATTATTGTTATATAAACTAAAAGTAATTGCTATTGCTATATAGGTGCCAGATACTTCAGAGTATCATTTTATTAGTATATATTCACGGTAAAAGTATGAGTTTCTTTATGACATTCTTATGTATATGATTTTATCTATTTCAATATTTTACCCTCTCCTATTCCATTTCTTTCTCCTACTGATCTCCTCCTCTCTCTCCATCCCCTTTCTCTTCAAAAATAGTCATACTTTCTGTTTTCATATTTTTTATCTAGATTCTATATATGAGAGAAAACATGACACTTATCTTCTGATCCTGTTTTATTAACACAATAATATCTAGTTCCATCCATTTTCCTGCAAAAAAATAATTGCTTCATTATGACTAAATCACTCTGTGTGTATGTGTCCTCTTTGTCCATTAACATGTGGAAAGATGGGTTGATTAAATGACTGGGCTATTGTGAAAAGTGGTAGGATAAACAGAAATGCAGTTGGTTATCTTACCAGTATGCTAACATACAGTCCTTTAGGTATATGCCTAGGAGTGGTAGAGGAGAACATGATATTATTCTATTTTTTCTTTTTTAATTTATCTCCATACTGATTTTTGTAGTGGTGGCATTAATTTATATTCTACTAATGATGCATATAAGCTGCTTATTTATCTATCTTTGCAAGAATTTCTGTTCCTGGATATCCTGATGATTGTCATTCTGACTAAGGTGAAATGGGATCTCAATTTAGTTTTGATTTGCATTTTCCTGATGGCTAAGCATGCTGGACATTTCCCTACAGATTCATTGGCCATTTGTACTTCTTTTAAGAACTGACTGTTCAATGCATTTGCCCATTTATTTATTGGACGGTAGAAGGCTTGATCAGTTTTTTATATATACTCTGAATTTATTGTTCTTGAGATAGGTTCTAATTATGTAGCCCTTACTGACCTGGAAATCTCTATGTAGACCAGATTGTCCATGAACTCATAGAGCTCCAACTGCCTCTACCTCCCGAATCTTGGGATTAAGGTGTATACTTCTACACCCAGCCTGTATTCTGGATATTAATCTTTCTTCTGTTGGATGAGTAGTAGACATAAATTTTCTCTCATTCTATAGGTTATTGCTTCACTTCGGTTTTTAATTTGTAATGCGAACTGTGTGTCGGGGCAGAAAGGAGAAGGTACTATGCATGTGTATAGAAGTCAGAGGTCAACACCAAATGCCTTCATCTATAGCTCATACTTTGGAGACCAGGTCTGTCACTAAATCTTGAGCTTCCATTTACCTAGACCAACTAGCCAGCAGAACCCCTGGGATGCATTTGACTCCAAGGCCCCTTCCCACAGCTACATACACACACCACTGCTCCCAGATTTTACATGGGTGCTAGGTAGTAACTCAGGTTCTTATGCTTGCAGAGCAAACCCTTCATACACTAAGCCGTCTCGCCAGCGCCTAGAAACATTTTAATTTCATGCATTTGTCGATTCTTTTTCCCTGTGTTTTTGACTTGTACACAGAAAAGCCTTTGTACCTATCTTTTAATGAATTTTCGCTAAAACAGTTTCAAAGTTTTGGGTTTTATGTTAAAATCTCTTATCTAGTTTGTATACATTTTGACAGGGTCAGAGTAAAGGATCTAGTTTCACTCTACCACATGAGAACCAATTTTTACAATACCATCTGGTGAAGATGTACTTTGTACAAATTTGTTTATGAACCTCTTGGAAATCAGCTGGCTGTAGCTATGTGGGTTTGTTCTCGGTCTTCCTCCTTTCCAGTGCTTTGAGGAGTCTTGTTAGCATGGCTCTGTTCTGTAATTTGAAATCAGGTAATTGATTCCTCCAGCACTGCTATTTCTACTCACAAAGCCTTTGGTTATATGGGATCCATTTAGTTGTGAAATTGCTTCTTCTGTGAAGAATGTCATTGAAATTTTGGTAAGGATTGATTGGATCTATAAGGGACTTAGGGTAGTATACATATTCTCACAATATTAACTCTGCTGATCCATTGACATAAGGTGTCTTTCCATCTTCTATCTTTTTTGGTTTCTTTCCTCAGTGTTTTACAGTTAATACTTCTATAGTTAGAATTATTCCTTTATTTTTGTATTTGAAGCTAATGTGAAAGGGATTCTTTTCCTTATTTCCTTCTCAGCATAATTGTAACTGTATATTTCAAAGTGACTGTATTTTGTATGTTGATTTTGTATTCCACTATGTCTTAGAAATATTTATCATATGAAAAAGTTTTACTGGGGAGTCTTTATCATAGTCTTTTTTTTATTTTTTTATTTTTTTGTGTCTGGGTTTGCCTGCATGCATGTTTGTGTACCATGTGGATAGCTGGTATTCATGGAAGACAGAAGAGGTCACTAAATCCCCTGGAACTGATGTTACAGACAACTGTGAGCTGCCATGTGAGTGCTGGGAATTGAACCTGGTCCTCTGGAATAGCTCCTCTGGAATAGCAGCCAGTGCTCTTGGCTGAACCATCTCTCCAGCCCCTAGTAAGATCTTTTTAGTATCAAATCATTTGCAAATAAGGCTAATTGAATATTTCTCTTTTTTTTTTTAAGTTGCATCCATTTCATTTCTTTCTCATGCTTTATTGATCTAGATAAGAATTTCATTGATGCATTAGATAAGAATGGAGAGTGGACACCATTGTCTTGCTTTTGATTTTAGGGAAAATGCTTTTATTTTTTTCCCATTTTGTATATTACTGGCTGTACATTTGTCATGCTTCAGTGTGTGTGTGTGTGTGTGTAATATACCATAAACAAGTTAGTTTCATTCCAGAGATTCAGGAATGGTTCAAAATAAGCAAATTAATAAATATAACACATACATATACAATAGGAACATAAATCTCATGATTATCTTACTGTCTCAATAGATACAGAAAAAGCCCTTGACCAAGTTCATCCTTTTTTTTTATAAAAGCCCTGAAAAAATTTGGAATAGAAAGAACATAACCACCCTCTATCTATAGTTAGATAGCTAGACAGACAGACAGACATACCAGAAGCCCTAATTCTTAGATGCTATCATCCCATGCTTTCTGGCTTCTCAAGCATTTGTTGAGAGGACACATCTAATGTTATTCTGATGGAGATGCCTTTGTGAATACATTGACCTTTTCCTCTGGTAGCTTTTTTCTGTGTTGTGTTTGACATTTCGTTTTCATTTTGACAGTCTTCTGTTACTCTTCATGTATTCTCAATGTACTACAAACTCACCAGTGACTCACCTTCCTAAGTGCTAGGATGACGGGTGTGTTACACCACACCTAACTTTCTCACGTATTTAGTATTCTTCCCTTGTTCTACTGTTTGCCTTTAACTGTGATGTGACATGGAAAGCCTCTATTCTTGTCATATTTATTAGGGATTCTTAATGCCTCCAGTCCCAGTTTGTCTATATCATTGGTTTGAGAAATTTTCTGTTACTCTGTAATTGAATAGGTTTTTCTATGCCTTTCGCTTGAAACTCAGCTATTCTATTACATGTATGCTTAGGTTTGGTCTCTCCCAAAGTTTTTCAAAGTCATTGGCATCCTGCGTTTTGTGTTTTGATTTTTTTCTAAACTCATCTGTAAGTGTACTCTCGACCTTTATTGTCATTTATTATTATTACTATTATTTGTTTGCTATTTAATTTGTTTCCTTGCTGAATTTTCAATCCATGCTGCAGACTTTTTATTTTTAGGTCCTGAGTGGATATCTTCTTTAAAGTCATTGATCAGGTTTAAAAGTAGGCTTTTGTATTCTTTGTCTTGTATTTCAACTACTTCAGCATCTTTGGTTTTACCTATTGAGAAGTTACGATCTTTTAGATAAGGAGTCATACTGTCTAAATCTTTCATATTTCTTGTGGTTTTATACTGTGACTTAGACATCTATTGGGACGTATATATATTTTCTTTCTTTATATAATTCATACCTTTTGAGAGGATAGTTTTCTCTTGGGCTTATGGTTCACACTACTCTTTAAAGGAGATGAAGCAGAGATTCATAACAAAACAATTATTTGTCCAGAAAATAGTTATTAAAATGCAAATGACTACCTACATCCTTAGTAAGGTTATAAAATGTCTCTGATCCTAACTCCAAAAACAAGGAAGTTTAAAAGTTATTATTGCTGAAGCTACTACTAAGTAAAGAGAGGAGGATTTTCAGGGGTGAGAGAGGACGTGAGGAAGGAGAAATGGTAAAAGCTTATTTATGTAGGAACTATAACAGAGGTAGAAGAAGACTCAAACTCCAGAAACAAGCAAAGCAGTCATAAAACCAGAACAAGAGGAACGGAACCCAGAAAAAGAAAACTCTAAACAGGGAATAAATAGAAAACCAAAACAACAGCCAGTCTTTCCTCCCTGCTTCGATACTGTGAACCGTCTTTTTAACTTAGGTTACAAGTCGTCCACATCCTGATTCACTTCTGAATCCTTTCAGGTTCCTTCTCAGAGTCTGCAGCCAGACCCTGTTCTTGCACTGGAGCTCTTTTAGTTTGGCAGTAAAGTGTATGAAAAAGGAAGTATTCTGAATCTTGTGATTAAGTCTCAGTCTTTTAGTGTATCCATGTCCTTAAACTATGGATTTAACAACCGTTTCTAACCCACATATCCACACCCACTTAAGTGAGAAATAGCCAGTAATAAAAATGGAAAAGATGTTCTTCCTTCAGGTGGTAAAACCTTTCTCCTGAAGAATCTTTGTTACAGATAATGCCTAAGCCAGTTTCACATTGGTTCTCTTCCTCCTTACATGCTAGAGCCATTAGCCATCCCCTCTTAACTTTCATTTTAAAATGTGTGAGTCCATGAATGAATGGCAGTCCATGTGGTTAGTATACCATATGGTTTCTGTGTCTGCAAACAGAATTTGGCTCTAACTCTCGATTTTCCTGTCTCCCAATATTTCAGGGTAGCAGTTAGCCTGGCAATCTCAAATCTGTGACAGATCCATGAAAAGGAATTAGCTTTAAGTTGCTCACTGTTTTAGTCTAAAGATAGGAGTGGTTACTGTCTAATTTCTTTGTAGGCTGGAACTGAAACCACAAGTCCTGAAAATGTCCTTGGTCGTATAGTATTTAGAAATGTAAACCTTCCCCTGGTTGTCAGGAGTGGTGGTCAGCTAAGTACTTTCTCTGTCCTCCTTGTACTGTAAGAGCGCTTACCCTCTCCATTGCATTGTTACTTCTCCACATTGCCTTGTGTCAGCCAGTGGGTGTAGAAATGTACATAATGTTTCTACCTTCAGTTCTCCAAAGGATGACCCAGAACTAATACCATTCTAGATGCACAGGAGTTAATTTACTATATGTATTAGCCACTAACCTTTAGTTTCAGTGGGTCCTTCCTAGAATAAGTTGGTTTCTTAGATAACAAAACAACAGTTATCACATTCAGAAATTTCAACACTGGCTCTTTGTTGTTTGCTTGCAGTGCTGGGGATGAAGCCAGAATAGAGTTTATGGATGGTAGACTGGGGATGTAGTCAGTAGCTGCTACGGACGTAGCTACATCCCCAACCTGATAAATATTTTTATCTAATCTACCAACCACACTTCAGTTTTCTCATTGTTCTAAGAAAAATTGTTCCTCTGACAATACTCTGTTTTGTACTGCACATTAATCCTGTTATATATCTTCTTAATATCTCAATCAAGAACAATTCTTCATGACATGACACTGAGAACTTTTTAAGTATTCCAAGCTAGTTGTTTCTTAGTAGCATATTTCTAAACTTGGCTTTGTCTAATCATTACTCATACTTAAATTAGAATGATATACCCCTGCATAATACTGTCTCTTTCTAGTAGGCAACTCTGGCTTTGATAATTTGAGTGACATATTTTCTGATTGTCTATGATACAATTATTATGAACCCCTGGCAACAGGCAGGAAGGGTGGTTGTACTTTAAGCCTATGCAGATCTCCTATTTACAGTCTCCTCCTGTCCTCACCCCAGGTTGTTATTAATCTCTCATTATTCCTGCCCAGTCATTTGTTCACTTTCTCATCCATTCTATTTATTAACACCCTGCCCTGTCTCTCTACATACCTACCTACCAGCCAGTCCATCTTCTCTCTGTCATCACTGTGAACTCATGGGTGCATTTGGTTTGTTGTGTTGTGTTGTGTTGTTTTGAGACATTGTGTCATGTAGGCCACATTGGCTTGAACCTCATTATGTGGCCTAGGATGACCTTGCTTTTTTCATCATCTTGCCTCCACCTCCCAAGTATATGTCACCATGCCTCAAACCCTGGGGCTTTGTGAATGCTTACCAAATGCTCTTATAAACTTATCCACAGCCTAGCCCTCTCATGTTTTCCGTAGTTTATTACTATCCTTATAGGGACGGGGATGTAGCTCAGTTGATAAAGTACTGGCCTAGCATTCACAAAATTTGGGTTCAGTTCCCAGCATATTCATAATCCAGGCACCCCAGTGGTGGAACCAGGAGGATTAGTTCAAGATCATCCTTGGCTACACAGTAAATTAAGGCCAGCATAGGATACATAAGACCCTGTTTAGAAGGAAGGGAGGGAGGGAGGGAGGGAGGAAGGGAGGAAGGGAGGAAGGGAGGAAGGGAGGAAGGGAGGAAGGGAGGAAGAGAAGAAATTAAAATTTTTGATACTCAAATATTCCCACATTTGGCCAGAAGAAACTTCTCAAAGCTAGCTCCTGCATTAGTGTTTCTCACTAATCTTATACCTTGTGTTTACCTGAGCAAATATTTCTAACACAGATATGTAGTGCATGTCATTATTACCCTTACCTGAATGTTTCAAAAATCACCTTGACATTTAATTTTCTTTAAAAATTATTTTAATGTACTTACAAAACAGCAAGATACATTTATTTTTTTAAGCCAGGGGCTTGGTCAGAGCTCAGTGTAGAGTGCAGGTTAAGCATGCAAAGGGCCCATGTTAAATTTCTAGCAGCAAAGAAAACAACAACAATAATTTTTTAAAAAATGGAGAAAAAGAAATGTTAGAGTACACAGAGTATACTGCTATGTTAAAAACTTATTAAATCCTATTTTTATTGTCACTATCAATTATCTAATTTATAAACTGTATTTTAAGATTTTTATATGCAGTTATTCTAACTATATATAACTCACACCCAATTGTACTCAAAATATACTGCAGTGAAATCTTTCTTCATGTTCCCCAAATGCAGCCTTACCTGAGGAGTCCAGTAAAAAGTGGGGCTCAATCGGTAGAGCTTTCTCTTGTGGAAACTCTGAAGTGGCCTTGTTCGGGCAGCTGTGCTCATGACAGCCAAGGATGGAGATTTCATTCTCGTCCTGTCCTTCCTCCTTTTCTTACTGTGCTTCTGAGTAAGTAACCAGCTACTGGAGGAAGAGAGCTCATCTAAGTTCTCTGAAGCACTGAAATGAATGAAATAATTGGAGATGGGGGTAAAATAGAATGAACAAAAGACAAAGAAAACTAAATGTCAATTTTCTTGGTTTATTATGATAGAAGAGTATTCACTTTTAGCCAATTTTTGTGATAACAATAGATAAAATAATTGACATTAATGGAGAATTACATAGCAAAAATATAGAAATAATTTCTATTTTCTTCAAAAGGTACATCTTCAAAGTTAAAATGTTCTTTAGTGTAAAATGAATGTTCCTTGTAAATCAATAATTCACATACAATACAGCTTTAACTATTTATGCCAATTTCTTTTTGCATTTAGGTAAAGTACATCAGAACCAAAGGCTTAAAAAGTACCAAGGTCTCCTCACTGCATCTTTAATTCATCTTAAAGAAGCTCACTGCATACCAAATTTCAGTGAATTCTGAAACAGCTACAATCCTATTATAGTTTAGAAGCTTTTAAAACTTTTAAGTTATAACTGTAAAATAATGAAATAAGCTATATATGGAAAATATGATTCTCTAATTACTCTTTATACCAATTTTTAATGTTATATTTAAGGTTTTGTGAACTGAACTTCGCAGAAAAAAGATTTTACAAGCTGCCAGGTTAAAACTTCTTGATTATGTTGGACTATTTTACATCAAGAGAAAAGTATGTGCAATCTTTAGTCCCTAATAGCCATTTGTTACCTGTCTCTGAATTTGATCTAGTTTTATTTTAACTAGCAGTAGAAAAACCTTTGGAATATATTAATAATATAATAATATATTAATAACTAAGTTATTACCAGACCACCAGCTTCTACCAACACAAAAATTAAGAATGTCAAGAGTCAGCACCTGAAAAGGCTAACAGATGCCCGCTTTGCTACAACTGGAGTACCTGAATCTCCAACCCTGTATTTATTAGGTGCCTTGGTGTCTGTTTTTCTTTTGTTCATAAAAATATTCATGAAATTGTTTCTGCAGTGGAACATATTATTCAAGGCAACCTGAACCTGTTCCTAAGTGTAATCATTCAGAATAAGCTATCATAGGAATTTTGGATAGCTATTTGAAGTTAGCACACTTCATTTACATTATTAGTATATTACATATGATATACTAATATATTGATATATAATACATAGTAATATATTTATGTGCGAATATAAGTTAAACTTTTCAACCACAACAGGTACCGATTTCAATTACGCGGCCCAGCACTAGTTGACTTAGTAGTCAACAAGTAACAAGTGAGTTTGAGATAGGCTAGACAGACACAGGGATCCAAGGGACCACCAGCATATTGGCTGATGGGTGATCCAACTGTAGTGTACAGTGGCAGAGCATTATGTGACCACTCAACAACCTTCATACTTACATCATTAGAGATAAAAACAAAAAGAAGCCGTTTTACAAATAAAAATAACTCCTATTGGCACTACTTTAAAAATACAGCAGGGAAGTTTCATTTCCCCAGTGACATCATACATCTCGCTAATATGATAATTAGTGTCATCCATCCGAATCCAAACTTATACTGAAAACAATGACTTGGAAAATATTGCTAGCAAACAATATTCTCGTAACTGAGAAGTGACTATTGAAAAAGTTGTGATGGTAAAACTATTACTTTATATTGTGACTGTTTGACAACATATCTGCAGCTTTTCAATGACGACACCCCATGAGAAGGAATGGCTGCATTTCATGGGAGATAATTACCATTAATGGAAATAGTATGGCAATGATTCATTGGAATTTAATTATATACCCCATTCTGGAACTCATTAAGGGAAAAATCAAACAAAAATTTAGACCTTGTTTCAAGTAGAAATTCACTTTCTCAGAGATAATATATAGCATCTTATGTCATTTTAGAATATCAAGTCTAAAAACTTATAACTACCTCATTGGCAAAATGCAATACTTCACTTATTTGGATATATAAAAATACTTATTTGGTTCTTAGTGACTCCTCTCAGGCTTTAGTGCTGGGACTAACAACCTAAAGGTTAAATCCAACCTTAGCACTTTGCGGTAGATAGTTCCCTTAGTTAATAAACAAGGGTTAGGAAATCAATGAATAGCAAGTGCACAAACAAGTTCCCCAGAAAATAACTAACAGTGAGTTAAAGACATTAAAATGAGAAGAGGTTTTAAGATACTTCTAAAAATGACCTAAATAGTTAAAAATATTTATCATAAATAGTTTTATTTGAACCTCCAAAAGTTAAAGAAAGGCCAAACTTTAAATTTTAAATTTCTTCCATAATATGCAACATTATGATATACCATGATGGAAAGCTAGAATGAGTACACTTTGATAGAAGAACTAAAACGTTTTACTTGGGAAGTTACTTCTATGACATGTCAGCTGTACAGAATGCAGCGAAAATCACAAAAGGCCTCCATTTAACCCAGAGATCTCAGTATGGCATGCATGCAAGCTTCCATTACTGTTGAGCGTGTGTGTGCTTGTGTGTTCAGATGCTTATGGAGAGCAGAAGAGGAGCTCTTTGGAGTACCAGTTACAGGCATTTGAACCACTCAGCACAGGTGCTAGGATAGGGCAGCAAGCACTGGGAACTGTTGAGTCCTCTCTCCAGTTTTGTGTGCTCTAATCCAGACGCAAATCAGATGAGAGGCAAAACCAACAGAAGCAGTAGTGACAGCACCAGAACACTGAGAACACTGATGTGGCTACTGCAGAGGAAAAATAAGTACAATTTCTTTTTCCCTTTTTCTTTTTCCTTTGTTTTCCCTTTTTTTTTTTTTTTTTTTTGGATACAGGGTCTCCTACATCCCAGACTGGCCTCAAAACCCTGATCCTCCTGCCCCAACTTCCTCAATGCTACAATTAGAGGTGTGAACCTCCTTAATCCAGAATATGTCATAATGGGCATGGAATCTAGAGCCTCATGTAGGCTGACACTGTATCTGCTGAGATATACCCCAGCAGCCCCTCAACACTGTTTTAAGAATGTCACTTATCTGCAAGAAATTATAAAACATACTGGCATAGTTTGGAGCCTGGTCTATGAAATGTCTCCATGCTAAAGAGTTGGCACAGAGGCTGGCATCCGTCGAGGGTGGAGGAACCGTCAGCAGTGAGACAGAGGTATAGGCTATAGAGAGGTTCTGGAGCCATAAGAGGGATGACTTGAAGAAGGATGCTTGAGAACCCGGACTCTCTGTCTTCCCTTTTGCTCCCTGGTTCCTGATGAGCGGGCTGCTTTGTTCCACCAAATACTCTTGCCAGAGTGTGCTGCCTCGCTGCCAGCCTCAAGCTAAGGAATGGGACCAGCTGATGTGAACCTCTACAACTGAAAGCCAAAATAAATATATCCAAATGCAAAGCCGATCATTTCAGGTATTTTTCTTATACTGACTGAAAGATGACAAATATTTCATACATTCAATATTAATTGATGTTCATAATATGTCTCTTACTGATCAAGTGTTCAAAACCACAACTTAACAAGATAAACTAAAGAAACTCCACTCTTTTGAAGTTTATATAAGGTCCAAAACAGAAGACAGATAATATGTAAAAACTTTAACAAAATAAATCACAACTGTTATCTGATATTCAAAACTACCTATGAAATAACTGATTGGTCCCATGGTTTTTCTTTGAGTAGTAGTAAGTGAAGGCAGAGCATCACACATGCTAGACAAGTGTTCTACAACTAAGCCACATCTCCAGCTCTTGCAATGCTCCTGCCCCAGCTTTGCAAGTGGCTAGGATGACGGAAATGCATCACCATGCCCATTTTGACTATTCTCTTCCTGTAATATAGGGAAATATACAAGATTATGATGCTACCAGTTAGCTAAATTGGGATTACCTCAACTCTAATTCCAAGTTTTGTGCTTGGTTTTTATTTTTAATTATGTGTTTATGTGTACGTGTATCTTGTGTGGATATGTGAACATATGAATACAGGTACCTGTGAAACCCAGAAGAGAGTATCAGAGTCCCTGGAGCTAGAATTACAGGATATAAGCCATTTGACATGGGTGCTGGGAACCAATTTCAGGTCTTGGCAAGAGCAGTTTGTGCTCTTAACCACTGAGCCATCTCCTCAGACTGTTTATTTTTTTAAGACAAGGTCTCACTGTATAACTCACAAGATGGCCTTAAACTAGCAATCCTCTTGATTCAGTCTCCCAAGTCCTAGAATTATAGGCATCAGCTACCATGCCTGCCTGGCTCCAAAATGACATTTTTAGCAATAAAATTTTTAGAACATTTATCAGTGTTTAAAATTATGTATTTATCTGAATGACTATGATAGTGAGGTGGTTTGAAAGAAAATGCCTCCCAAAGGGAGTGGGCATTATTAGGGAGGTGTGGCTTTGTAGTAGGTATGGCCTTGTTGGAGGAAATGTGTCTCTATGGAGGTGCTCAAGCCATGCCCAGTGAGGCAGACCACTTCCTGTTGCCTACATATCAAGATGTAAAATTCTCAGCTCCTCCAGAACCATATCTACCTGCATGCCGCCATGTCCCACCATGATGATAATGGACTGAACCTCTGAACTGTAAGCCGCCCCATTAAATGTTTTCCTTTATAAGAGTTGCAGTGGTCATGGTGTCTCTTCACAGCAATAAAACCCTAACTAAGACAGATGGCATCAGTTATTCTTCAACTAGATACTCTATCATAAGGCCAGAACCCAGATCTGGTTTTATTCAAGATTATATACCCATACACCAATAACTGACATATTATCATCATTCAGATATGTATAAATTGTATGTGACTTTTTATATTACTAGAGACTGGATATATATATGGTAGGTTGAATGTAACTGGCCCCCATAATCTCACAGGGAGTGGCACTACTAGGAGGTGTAGCATTGTTGGAGTGGGTATGACCTTGTTGGTGGAAGTATGTCATTGTGGGGGTGGGCTTTGAGGTTTCCTATGCTCAGGATACTGCCCAGTGTCTCAGTTGACTTCCTGTTGCCTGCAAGATGTAGGACTCGTAGCTACTTCTCCATCACCATGTCTACCTGCATGTTGCCATGCTTCCCACCATGATGATAATGGACTGAAGCTCTGAAACTGTAAGTGAGCCACCTCAATTAAATATTTTTCCTTTAAGTCAGGCAGTGGTGGCACACGCCTTTAATCCCAGCACTCGGGAGGCAGAGCCACGAGGATCTCTGTGAGTTTGAGGCCAGCCTGGTCTACAGAGCAAGATCCAGGACAGGCACCAAAACTACACAGACAAACCCTGTCTCAAAAAACCAAAAAAAAAAAAAAAATCCTTTTCCTTTATAAGTATTGTCATGGAATCTCTTCACATCGATAGAGAGCCAAACACTGTGTGTGTGTGTGTGTGTGTGTGTGTGTGTGTGTGTGTGTGTGTCCAGTAATATAGTCATGATTATAAGCATAATTTAGATAAGCCAAATGATATAGAAAATGTATTACCCTGAAACCACAATGCTTATTCATCATTTTATGACTCAACTTGTAACTGACTTTCATCATGAATCCCCAAACCAGGGTTCTTGTAAATAGACTCTCATAGTTGTCCTATACAACCAGCAAGTATTACTTTCCAAGTGAAGCACCAATGATGCAAAGAATGACACTATGTCAAAAACCACATCAAATCAGTAGAAAGACTATTTTCATCATAGAACCAGGGAAAAAGGACTGAGCATAAATAAAACTAGAAATATTTTAAAATGAGCCTTCTGAACAGTCAATTAGAAATAAAAATAATTTTTTATTTAAGACTTAATTTATATTCACTAATGTAACTTAAGAATGGAATAGCCATTCCATTATTATTAATACTTAATATGATTTTTATCAGGATATACATTTTCCTTTTTGTTATATTTGAAAGTTTTTAAAATAACTAATGATGTGATTAAACATTATGGTGATATGTGCCAGTCTTCTGTGCCCAAATATATATATATTCTTTTTTTAAGTTATAGTAAACTGGAGATCAAGAATAAAAAATGTACAAAATGGAAGTCATAGTAATAAGGCAATACTTCCATAGCTAATATTATCACTAGTATGATTTTTAGAAGCATTAAAATTCCTAAAAATTACACTTCCTCATGGACTGGTTTTATACTTACATTAATCTCATCAACTTACTTATGTCTAAAACTGTATCCATGATCTACTGATTGTACTATTGTAGTCCTTAATGTAGAAGAAAAATGGCTGTAACAGGTATAGATCAACAAAATTAAAATAAGCCAAATTTAGAAGCCAAACTCTTCAAATAATACCTACCTCCTAGAAAAGCCATTAGCCAGACATTTGTGGCTACAGGATTTAGAGGAGAGGGGTGATGAAGTTGGAGACAAGTTGAGAGGGGCAATCAAACTGTTAATGATCTCCGTCAACTGTGCACTCTACAAAGAAACAGTTAACACTTTAGTACAGTTAAGCATCATTAAGATTCTGAATTTCTCTCCTGAGTATATGTATATGCTGTATTGTATTAACTGATTTGCATATACTGAACCATCCCTGCATCACTAAAATGAAGCCTACTTGGCCATAGTGTTGGTTTCTTAAAAATGTGTTCCTGGTGGCCTACTTTCTCCAACAAGACCCCACCTTATAACTTCTAACAAATGACAGATCTGTCACTGCATTGATCTGGTCAGAACCTTCATGAGCCTTCAAGAACCTTCAGAACCTCATGGACTGGGTCTATGAGATAGAGACTAATGCTGAACACATGACTTTTGGAGGATGTTTGATATCTAAACCCTATCAATAGTTTAAGAAGCAAAAACTTCTCTACAGTTATTTGATAAAGCAGACACTCTAAGCTTACCTGTTTTTCTATGTTTCGAAGAAGGAGTGTAGGACTGCTTGGTGACATCTCAAAATCATGCTCTGGCAAAGGCTCTTGGCTCCGCTGGGGAACCTGAGAATTCACTGAAGTGTTTAAGGAAACTGCTTGGTTTGAAAACTGTATTTGTTTTTTCAAAATGTCTTTTGGAAGCTGACATTCTTCTAAGATCACTATCCCCTGGAGGGTAAAAAACAGTAAAAGTGATCACATCCTACTGTCCTCATGGAAAACATAGATGTAAAATTAAAAATGCAGTTTCTCTCTCTTAAAAAACTGGATGATTAGGGCTGGAGAGATGGCTCAGCAGTTAAGAACATGTACTGTTCTTGCAGAGGAACTGAGCAAACTGAGGATCACAGCACCTATGTCGGGCAGTCTACAACCACCTAAAACTCCAGCTCCAGGGATCCAACATACTCTTCTGGCCTATGAGAGCATGCATGCACGTGCACACATGCACACACGCGCGTGCGCACACACACACACACACACACACACACACACACACACCACACTATTTTAAAAAAACAGCTTATTTTTTATCCTGTGTGATTGGGCCACTAGAGTAAGATAGTGGACTAGAAACCATCTCCATATGCCTGTGCCATAGTTAAGGAGAAGTGCCAAGAAAAAAAGAAAGAGAGAGAGAGAGAAAGAAAGAAAGAAAGAGAAAGAAAGCCTTGCTCCACAAAGAAAGGGGGAAACAGAACTTGGAAATCTACCAAAAATGTTATGGGGCACCTGAAAATTACAGAGAAACAAATAACAGACTGAAAAGGAAAAAGAAAAGTCAACCCCAGTTTCACCTCCCCACCTGCAGAGGGAAGGGAAAAAGGAAAAAGGGGCCACATCAAAAAGTAGAACTTGGTGGCGCACGCCTTTAACCCCAGCACTTGGGAGGCAGAGCCAGGCGGATCTCTGTGAGTTCAAGGCCAGCCTGGGCTACCAAGTGAGTTCCAGAAAAGGCGCAAAGCTACCCAGAGAAACCTGTCTCGAAAAACCAAAAAAAAAAAAAAAAAAAAAAGTAGAACTGGGGATTGAGTGCACAGGAGTATGCAAATCACTAAAAAGATTTCCCCAAAACTAGAAAAGATATCCAAACCAAGAGGGAATGCAGACATACACAAAACCAAAAGCCCACTATAACAACTCCAAAAAATAATAACTACTAAATTAAAAAATACTAAAAAAGATAAAATTCCAGATAAAGGCCTAAAAAGCTTACTAGCAAAAATGATCAGTGAGCTCCAAGAGGACTCAAAGAGATAAATGAAGTAAAGAAATCAATCTATGACCTGGAGAGAAAAGAGAGCAACATATAGGAGAAAATCAACAGAATAGAAGAAATCTTCAATAGGATAATTGAGATTTTGTAAGAAAAAAAAAGTTGGAAACAAAAAGCTCGTAAAAGAAAATACATGAGAATTATAAAAACTAGCAGTACTAAAACAAAGGTTTGTGGTTCCACTTTTGTCTTCTATTATTATTTAAGAGATCAGTATATTTAAAAGAATTATTAATTTATGTTTTGTGGCACAAAAGACACCAATGTGGAATTTTGTAATAAAGGAAGAAGACTGTTGAAGTTGTACTGTTATAAATTCAAATTAGAATGCTAAAATTTTGTAAAGTTAGAAGCAATCTCAAGTAGTAACCACAAAGAAAATAACTGCAATATATACACAAAAGAAAAACAGAAGGACTTTCAACATCAAAAATAAGTAAATCTTTAACCGAAGTACTTGAGAGGCAGAAGAAGGAGAATATATGTAAATTCAAAGCCAAACCAATCTACATATCAACTTCCTGGCCACCCAGCACTTCACAGCGAAACCCTACCCCCAGAATAAAATAAAGTACAAAATAAAATGAACAAAAAGAGGACAGTAATGCAAAAAGAAAAAAGTCATACAACATTCAGAAAACAAACAAGATGTCAAAAGTAAATTGATCCTTGTAATTAATGACTTTGATTATAAATAGATTAAACCCTCCAATCAGAAGTCACAGAATAGCAGAAATGAATAAAAATGTATCAATGTAAACCTGTCTAGAAGACATTCTTAACCCAATGATATAATAAACTGAAAATGATAGAAAAACATACCACACAAATAGCAACCAAAAGAGAACAGTGTGGCAATACTAATGTCAGTCAGTAGAGACATAATTATAAACATTTATACAGCTAATAATTGACCATCAAAATACAGGAAGCAAAACATAATAAAAGTGAAGAAATAGTTGCACAATAACTCACTATTGAAGGTAAGATAAAATGTAAATAAACACAGGACATAACACAGTGGACTAAATAGATTTAACAGACATACATACACCTATCCAATAGCAGCATATAGATTCCTAAGTATACATTGTACCATTTTCCCAAAAGACCATATATTAAGCCATGTATGAGTTAAAGCTCAAAATAACAAAAAATTTAAAACATATTCTTCAATACAAATATGAAAAGAAGTAAGACTATCCCTATTTTCAGATGATGTACTATAGAGATTCCAAAAATTCTATCAGAAAACTCCTAGAAACAATAAACAAACTCAGCAACATGGCAAGATACAGAATCAACCTGCACAAATCAATAGCTGTTCTATACACAAAAAACAAACATACAGAGAAGGAGATCTTAGACCACTCCCATTAACAATAGCCTCAGAGAATACCTAGGAATAAGCCAAGCCAAGGAAATGAGGGACCTCTGAAAAAGAGACAGACATTAGGATATGGAAGGACACCATTGCTCATGGGTTGTTAGTATTAACATTGTGAAAATGACAGTTCTACAGAAATATATTTACAAATTCAGTGTACTCCAAATCAAAATCCCTATCTCATTCTTCAGAGAAACAGAAAAAGAAAAGTATTATAAACTTCATATGGAACCACAGAAGAACCATGGATAGCCAAAACAATTCTGAATAAAAAGAACAATGCTGAGGGATTAAAATTCCAGATTTTAAGATATGTTACAGAGACATAATAATAAAAACAATATATTGGTACAAAAACAGACATGTGGGCCAATGAAATCCAATGAAATAAAGTCAAAGACCTAAACATGAGCCCATCTTCAGCCACTTAATATTTGACAAGGAGGCCAAAAACATACACTGGAAAAAAGAAAGCATCTTTGACAAATGGTGCTGAGAAAAAACTGGATGTCCACATGCAGAAGAATGAGATTAGATCTACTTTCCATCACCTTGCACAAAATCTGACTCTAAATGGATTGAAGACTAAACAAACAAACTGCTAGAAGAAAACATAGGCAATACCTTGAATAGGACTCCATTTTCCCCAAGACTTAAGGCTAACAATCATTGAGATTTCATGAAAGTAAAAAGCCTCTGCACAACTAAAGAAACAAGCAGGTGAAAGGAAGCCCAGAGAACGGGGGAGGATGTTGGTCACCTGCACATCTGACAGAGGTTTAGTATCTAGAACATACAAAGAACTCAAAATACAGAGTCCAAAACAACAACAACAAATGACACATTCAAAGAATGGGCCTAGGACCTAAATGGAGAGGGAAAGAATGGAGAAAAGATGACTGAGGAATATCTAAAAAGATGTTCATCTTCCCTAGCAATTAGGGAAATGCAAAACGAAACAACTTTGTGATTTCATATGATCCCAGTCAGAATGGCAAAGATCAACAAAACAACATTAAATGCTGGAGAAGATGCAGGGGAAAGGAACCCCTCATTCCCTGTTAGTGGTACTGCAAACTGGTGCAGGCTCTATGGAAAACAGTGTGGGGAATTCTCAAAAAGCTAAAAATAAGTCTACCATCTGACGCAGCTGTACCACTCCTGGGCATATGCCCAAAGGACTTGACATCCTACTCTACAGGTACTTCCTCAGCTGTGTTCACTGCTGTTCTATTCCCAATAGCTAACACATGGAAACAACCTTACAGCTGACGGATGGACAGTGAAACTGTGGTCCATACATGCTATACAATACGATTCGGCTGTAAAGAAAAATGAAACCATGAACTTTGCAGGTGAGTGGATGGAACTAGAAAAGATCATATTGAGAGAGGCAAGCAAGACCCAGAAAGACAAACTGCATGTTCTCTTACTGGAGGCTCCTAGCTCCAAATCTTGAGATAGGAGTGCATAGTCTGTAGTAACTACAGAAAGCAATAAAGTAAAATGGGACCATTGCCAGGATAGGGGGTTGAGGAGCAAGAGAGGGGAACAAGGTACAAGTAATCAGAGTAGGGAAATGGGACAGGGGGTGCTTTCTAGGGAGGGGAAAGGAGGTAAATGGAAGAAGGTGGAAGAAGGTAAAGGGGAATGGCAGAATACAAGTGATCAGCTTGTCTCTACCCCCAAAGCACTGCAACTATCAGTATGTACCACAACATCTGGTTAAAAGAACCAACTTTGATTTTCAGTGATTTTCTCAAAGCTGGGTTAGTAGCACATAATGTATAATTGACACTCAGGAGGCTGAAACAGAAGAGTTGGTTGAGGACAGCTAGGCTACATAGTCAGACCTTGTCTCGATAACAAAACAGAAACTAAACAGAAACTCCAAACCTTTGATTTTTTTTCTATCCTCATTTACATTTATCTCTAGTTTGTATTATTTCCTTTCCTTGGCTAGTTTTTGGGTCTGACTGCCCTCAGGTTGGTGCACAGAGTCTTTTGTTTTGTTTTGTTTATGTGCTTGTAGCTATATATTCTCCCCCTTAGCACTGCTTTCGCTTTCTCATGTGGCATGTTGAATTTTTATTTGATAAACAAAACCATAAACCCAAAACTGGAAGACTTACACTCCTTGATTCTATTGTGACTAGAGTAATCAAAATAGTGTAATAACAGACAAATGTAGACAGACATATAGACCAACAGAACAAAGAACAGAGAAATAAAATATTTACATATATGGTCAAATGATTTTGAGAATGGTGTCAAAACCATTCAATAGAGAAAGCAAAATTTTTCCAACTAATTTGGCCCTAGGGAAAGCTGGAGAGCTATATGCAAAAGAATGGAAGTTAGACTCTATCTAACACCACATATAAAAGGTAAATCAAAATGGACCAAATGCCTCACTATAAGACCTAAAACTATACACCCTTGAAAAAAACATAGGAACACCAAGGGCACAGATAAAAACAGAATAGATAAATTAGACTTCATAAAAATAATATAAAAAGTAAAATTACAACAAACAAAATGGGAGAAAAGATTTGGAAAGCACATATTAGAGAAACAATTATCTAGAATATACAAAGAACTCCAAAAGTTCAGCAACAACAAGGCCAGCTAGAAATAAGCAAAGCAAAAGGCTTGATGTCTAGATATTTCTCCATAGAATATATACAAATAAGCAGTAAACATAAAAAATTGCTCAATGCCATAAATATTAATATTAGAGAAGTATAAATCAAAACTGAAGAGATACCACCTTACATCCAGTATTATTTTTTTAAAAAAGTGAAAAAGCAGAATATTGGCCACAACTTGGAGTAACTGGAACAACTGTATAATACAGTTCATTAAAAATTAATTAAACTTGAATTACCATGCAATCCTGCAATTCCATTTCTAGATGTATAGCTAAAAGAATTGAAAGAGTGCTGTGTTTTTGTGTTTTGTTGTTTCTGAAAAAGGCTCTCACTATGGAGCCCTGGCTGACTTGGAACTCACTGTGTAGGCAAGGAGACCTTGAACTCAAAGAAATCCACTTGCCTCCCTTCCCCAAGTACTGGGATTAAAGGCACACACCACGTTCTACTGAAAAGAGTGCCCTGAAGAAACTTTCTGCACTCTATTAATAGCATACTCATAACAGGTAAAATGCAGAACAACTTAAATCTATCACTGGACAAACAAAATGTGATAAATATACAATTATTCAGCTTTTGAAAAGGAAAGATTCAAATTTATACTACAATGTGCATAAAATGGGAGGACAGTAGGCTATAAAATAAGCTAGTCATAAAAAGACAACTATTATGTTCCCACATACATGAGATACTTGAAAACAGACATGGTTATTAAGGTTAGGGAGAAGGAAAACTAGACAATCACTGTTTAATAGGTATAGAATTTTCAGTTTTAAAAGATGAAAAGAGTTATGGAAATGGATGCCTAATATTATTAAAATACTTAATACTATGAAATTGTTTACATAAAAATGAGTAAGATGGCAAATTGTGATATACATGTATATATATGACCATAATGAAATTTTTGAAAAAAAATGTATACTATTTTTACCAACTGGAACTCAGTTAATATATCTAAAGTCTTTACAAAAGTAGCATCAATTTTAAGAAATTAATGTATGAATATCTTAAACTAGCTACTTTTAAGAAACTTAATAAAAATTATTTTGTATGCAGAAATGGGGAGAGATTATACAGGTAACAATTTTAACAAAAATAGAACACTGAGAATACCTTGGAGGCACGAATATGCCTGTGAATATCGGTTAGTTGCTGGATTTTGTATTCTAGCTCTGAAATCTGAGCTTGAAGCCAAGTCCATCGGCTGCCGACTTGCGCTCTGTCTACAAGCCACCTCCATTCAGTACTAGAGTTACTGTGGACAAAGCAAACACTGTTAGTCACAGCCCAAAGTCAGTCAGCTCTTCAGAGTGCTCACAGCTTCCCTGACGGCTTTCACGAAATCCCATTTCTACACATATCTACACTGCATCGGAGATGACAGGCTGACTTCTTATCAAAGAAGGTAACTTGATTCCTCACCATTCAACTACACAAGTACTTGGCTTTAGGCAATATTATGTACCTAACAATAGATAATCCTTCTGTAATTTAATATGTCATTAATGCTAAGGGCTTACATGAGGTTGAGCCAAAGTAAAAATGAAACAAAAATGGTAATTCCAACATCCTGTAAAATAAGGATACTGAGCCTGAACTGGCCTTCTTCTATAACCAGGCAAGGCTTCCAGTGGTGGGACTGGGACAACAAACCCACCACAAAACTTCAATCTACAATTTGTCCTGCCTGCAAGATGTACTGGAATAATGGTGGCTCAGAACTTGTAGGAGTGGCCAACCAATGATGGTCCAACTTGAGGGCCACACCACAAGAGCCCATGCCTGACACTGCCTGGATATCAGGACCAGAGACCTAGGATAGAACCAAACAGGACTGGCAAAAAGAAAAAGAAAAAAAGTCAATGAAAGGATTTCTAATGGTATTCTGCTATACTCATAGGATCAGTGCCTAGCTCAATGGTCATCAGAGAGGTTTCATCCAGCAACTGATTCAGGGAGCAGATACAGAGACCCACAGCCAATCATTAGGTGTAGCTCTGGGAAACACCATGGAAGAGGGGAAGGAAGGAAGAATTGTAGGAGCCAGAGGAATCAAAGACACAGGACAGCATGGCTGGCAGAATCAACTAAGCAGGTCTCATAGGGCTGACAGAGGCTGATGCGACAATCATCAAGTTTATGTCCTTTGCATGTGTTATGGTTGTGTGCTTGGTGGTCTTGTGGGACTCCCACCTGTGGATATGGGGGTATCTCTAACTCTTTTGCCTGCTCTGGAATCTTTTTCCTCTTACTGGATTGCCTTGTTCAGCCTTGATCTGAGGGTTTGTGCCCAGTCTTATTGTAACTTGTTACGCTATGTTCGGTTGATATCCCTGGGAGGCCTGCTCTTTTCTGAAGGGAACCAGTAGAGGAGTAGATCTAGGGCAGAGGGGAGGGGAGGGGACAGGTTGGGAGGAGAGGAGGGAGGGGAGGCTATGGTTAGGATGAAATGTATAAAAGAAGAATTTTAAAAAACAATTTTGCATGTAAAAGTGGATGCCAAGTATTGGACAATCCATTTGAACTATACCTAAATTCACTTAATAAACTGTAATGTACTTAACTATGTAATTTTTACTTGGTGCAATATAAGTATCACTATTGGCTACCTAATACTTAAAGGCATTGACAATAATATACAAAAATATGAATTCTTTGCTACATTTCTTTCTCTTTTGCTTTTCTTTCTTTTCTAATAGTATTCCACTAGATAGCCTGGGCTGTCCTGGAACGAGCTTTGTGGCCCAAACTGGCCTCAAATGCACAGAAATCTAACTGCCTCTGCCTCCCAAATGCTGGACTGAAGGCATGTGCCACCATGACCAGACTTGCATTGCAAATAATTATCTCAAAGACATGGGTCTTTGGATGTTTATTAAGATAGGTATCTTGTGAAAAACCTAATAACTTCGCTCTACAGTACAGAGAACACAAAGAATTTGTAAGGAGCTCTACTTTCATACATGTTTTGAAATAAAGGTTGAAGCCTCTTAGTTTCTCTATCTTTTGGCAGGGCATTCTTTGAACCTGTAATTTTAGATTGCAAATGATTTCATGAAAATACTATAGCCACATCAACTAGAAAAATAAATAACTGGAATCATACATGGTATGAGGGGAGGATGAAAGTGGGGAAGAAGGGAAGGAGGAAGAGATGGAGGGGAAGAGAAAAGGGGAAGGGGGAAAATGAATAGATATAGACTACCAACGAAAAAAAAAATCACCAAAAAACATGAAGGTATAACTTGGAACTAATAACTATGTAATAGAAAAACATATGAACCTTTATTTAAAAGGTTAAGATGAATTTATTATCAAAATCATAGACTACCCCACAGTGAACCATAATGATAATTACAGGTGATAATAACATCAATATAGATTCATCAGTAATAGTAATTGGTATGGATGTTGATTCTGAGTATATTTGGGGGAACAGAGAATACACAGGAACTCTGGTATTTACTCAGTTTTTCTGTGAACCCAAAATTGTTCCAAAAGCTAAAGATTAGAAAATATATAATGGAAACCAAAATGAAAGACAAGAAAAACAAAACGGCCAGCTGTGGTAACACATGTCTTTAATCCCAACACTCAGGAGGCAGAGGCAGGTTGAGCTCTGTGAGCTCAAGGGCAGCCTGGTCTATATAGTGAGTTTTAAGACAGCCAGAGCTACATAGTGAGACCCTGTCTTGAAAACAGTAATAATAAACTTTATAATAGAATATTCATACGAACTCAGCCAGAAAACATATTAAAGGAACAATTTTCAGCCGGGCGGTGGTGGCACACGCCTTTAATCCCAGCACTCAGGAGGCAGAGGCAGGCGGATCTCTGTGAGTTCGAGGCCAGCCTGGGCTACAGAGTGAGTTCCAGGAAAGGCGCAAAGCTACACAGAGAAACCCTGTCTCGAAAAAACCAAAAACAATTTTCTGTCAGATAAACAAGGCTATTGTAACTTTGCTACACAGTATTTAATAAGTATAATAGGATTTTATATCAGTATTTCTAGAAGGCTATTTCTAAAAGATTTTAGTTGCCTGTACTATGAATGAAAATACCATATGCAGCAGGATTTCTCTTGACATTATTACATTGCAAATTTTGTACATTTTTTTTAAAAAATCACACTTTCATAAATATGAACAAAGCGAGAGTGCCTATTTAAAATTAGCTTAATATAGAAAATATTTAGTAATAATAAATGCCAATAATGAAGTTTGGAGAGTAAGGCAAGAGCCATACCATACACAATTTGCACAGGTGAGATTAATTATCTTCCCAAGCAATGTGGCTACTAAAGCGTTATAGGGAGACATGACAGGAAACAAGCAAGATATAACCGACTGGAGTACAGACTGTCTCCAAATACCTCAGTGCTACCCCTATATATATAGTCCAGCTTCTTTGTACTTAGGTTGGAGTCATGTGCCTACTACTGACCAACAGGAAAACTGACTATCGTTCTATACACATGAGGCCCTTCAAATCCACTGGTGTAGACAGTATAGCTATAAAACCATCCTAGAGAATAGGAGAGCTTAATGCATCAGCCACAGTAGATTTCCACTGTGTTCAAGCACTGAGATTATGATCCTAACTTGTTACTAAATATAACCTATTCTGACTGAAACAATCTGAAAATCGTTTTGACTGAGAAACAGAGACAATAAATAAGATGCAAAGTTCATTGAAAACCAATGGAATTAGGGGAGTTCTTTATGGAAGAGACCATAAAGAAAGCAAAGGATTTTTTTTCAAATTCTTCTATTACATTTTGCTTCAGTTAGAAAATTTCTCTATTAAACACTCACTTTGACTTGGTTATGAAATTGATGACAAATGATCAAATACAAAAAAGGAAAAATTTTCATTTCTTCATATTAAATTTCTGGTAAAGTTACTGTAACTGAAGTTAGTGTCGCACACATTTTTATGTTTACAAATTCTGTCAAATTACACTAAGTGACACTGCAGTACTAGATTAAATGTAAATGAACCAAATCACACTAAAGCTTTATGTGGAATGAATGTTTTACAATGGATAATTTATCCTACACTTTACTATGAATGATTAAAAGCCTGTTTGCTAGATGTGAAGGGACTAAACAAGTTTTCATCCAATGTGCTTCCTTGCTGAAAAACGTTTTTCTTAAAAATATTAAGTTGTAAACATGTAACAAATAAGTACATGGTTGATTTTTTTGAAGAATGACAACTCTTGCATTTAAAGTCAAAATATGGCTTATATAAACAACAAATATAACCAATGATATAACTATAGTGTAGACCAATCAGAATATAGATAACATATATTAGAGAACCTGTACAATTTGAGGCATATGTAATTAGTATAAGTTTGGGCTGCTAACCCTAAGAATAACGGCTCCCTGCATCTCAGAGAAGTGCAAAACTAACCACAGACCATTGGTGACCATTGGTGGTATTCCCGTCTCTAATAAAAAAGCAAGGCAAACACATCTAAGTGTGGACACCATTGGGCTTAGATAAACCAGTACATCCCCCAAAAGATAGTCTATGCCTTAAATTTCCATCCTTGCTTGTATAGTCAACACTTAACTTGATGGTGGAAATAAACATGTTTAAATAATTTTGGGTGCAATATCCCTGGGTGTTGTTTTAACTTTTGGGGGGTATCTGCCTGCACATATGCATATACACCATGTGCATGCCCAGTTCCATAGCAAGCAAGAGAGAGCAAGGGGCCCCCAGAACTGGACTTACAGAGGTGGGTGGGTGCTGAGAAACAAGTCCAGGCCCTCTGCAAAAGCAGCAAGTGCTCTTAACCACTTTTATACTTGAACCTACAGTCTAGACTTTGGCTTTGAAATGTAGTTACTGAAGCAAGAGCTTTCCAGTATTACATCTTAGACTACCGAGACCTAAAAAAGACATGTATGATTTAATCTTTCCTTTAACACAAGGTTTTGTTAGCTCACTAATATTGCAAATTGATGACTAAATATCAAGAGAGAATATCTACTTGTAAGAAATGACTATGTAAGGAAAAGAAAGTTTGTCCTAGAAAAAGGAACTGGGCCAAACTTCTCAACTGGTATTTGCTCACCTAGAAAAATCTTATTCTTCTCTGGAATTGTTTTCCTTTAGACCAGAGGTTAGAAACTTTTTCTGTTGGGCTTTGTGGCCCATAGGATCTCTCTAACTATTCAGCTCTACCTTTGTAATATGAGAGTAGCTATAGGCCATACACATCATGGATGGCTGTGTTCCAATATTAACTACTTTCAAAACAGGAACTAAATCAGATTTGGTTCATGGGTTTGTTTGACAACACCTGCTGAAGATTATTTTCTCATATGCATCTTCTGCTTCCCAAAGGATTTTGAGGTGGTCCTTTAATAACTAATGTCTGTGCAAATACCATATCCACATCCGACTGGGCTATCTTACTGGTGTAATTCTTTTATCAAACTTACCTTATTAGAAAACTTCACTCCCAGTCTATACATAGATAGGCGAATGAGAGGTGCCCTAAGGTATGTATGCTTATCGAACAGTGGTCTGAATGTCTTTTGTCTGTCTTGAGAAAGAGTCTATGTAGCTGATATGTTGTCATTATAAGTGGGGTTGAATTCTGTCATATTACTTTTGACATTGATTTTTATTTAAATGTTCAGCGTTAAATCATTCCCTTCCTCTCATAATGTGTGTGATCATGATTAGACTACTATGCCACATTCTGTCTGATACTTTGGATGTTTTGTTGGCTAGAGTGAAAGCAGATCTATTTTGCTGCTTTCTTACATTTTTGTGTAGTGTCAGAATCAAGGTAATGCTGGCCGCATAGAGAAGTGGGAAGTATTTTTTTTCTCCTTTATCCTTTCAAGAGTTTGTATAGAATTGTGATTATTTGCAAATCCGTTTCAAAATTTTTAATCAGTGAAAACATCTAGGCCTGAAATTCCATGTGGAAAGATTGTTAATTATGAAGTAAGTGTTTCTAAATGATAAAATGTCTATCATGTTTTCTCTTTAGTAATATTTGATAGTTTTGTTGCAAACCATCAAACTATTTGGTCTTAACATTTTCATTGATTAGCACATAATTGCTCATAATAGTTCATGGTTATTGTAATAATACCTGTAATATCTTTAGTGATGGTTTTATTCATTCCTGCTTTGGGTCATTTTTCCTAATCAGCCTAGAATTGTTTATCAACTCAGTCTGAACAAAGATCTGTGGTTCATTATTCTAGTGTTCTCCCCCCACCCCACCCCCGCGCCCTTTCCCCTTTTGCTTTGTATTGCATTTGCTATAAGTTTTAGAGTTTTTTAAGCAGGCACAGACCACAGATTTTATACCATTCTTTTCTACACATACATTTATACCCAAACATTCCTATC
>CABHPH010129369.1:9119-28401 GCA_902168325.1 Peromyscus nudipes
ATAGATAGATAGATAGATAGATAGATAGATAGATAGATAGATAGATAGACAGACAGACAGTCATTCCAGTTTCACTCGCTCTTTCCCTACAAGAGCTTCAGATCCAGGCATCCCTGGAAAGTCCCACACACAGCAATCAGAATGCATCCACCACTGTTTGATTCTTTAATCATGCACAGTGTTATAATATGTCAAATAGAACTCACTTTGGTTTTTATAGGCCCCGGCTGAATTATATTGAATCGCATTCCATATCTACCCCATTCAGCTGCAAGAGATCTAAAAATCAAAGGAGATAAAAATACTAAATTGCATTCCATATTTACCCTATTCAGCTGCAAGACTCCTATAAATTAAAGTAAACAAAGAACATTGTAAAATCTTGTACTGTGTGTTCAAGCATGACTACCCAGGGTTAGCTGCACATTCACTGCTTGTCAGGAAACACACACAAGCAGGTAAATGTGTTACAAATAGGCAGGTAACTGAAGCACAGAAAGACTAAACCATTTTCTCGAGGTCATGCTGCCCATCCATCAAAATCTGGGAATCTAGTTACCTCCTCTACTACACAACTTAACAGTTACATTTTAGTGTCCTTAGTCACTACACCTAACATCTACAGTTTACAACAAGAAATGTAATATGCCAGGCATAGTGACATATGCCTTTAATCCTAGCACTCAGGAGACACAGGTAGGTGCTATGAGTTCAAAGCCAGCCGGGTTTACATGAGAGCTTTGGGCTCATCCCCACCACTGCCTGCAGCCCCAGCTTACATTTACAAAGGCCATTACCTTTTCTTATAACCTTAACCTATAACCTATAACAATGTCTGCAGGTAGCATCACAAGTTTATCAACTGAGCAAGACATGGGCTACACAGCTTTAAATCATTCGCACAGCCTTGTTTAACTAGGATCTACCGTAATTGTTAAACTGAACTTCAAAGGAAATAAGACTCAAACAAAATCTTGAATGTCTTAAACCAAAATACCATCCTAAGAGAAAACATGGAACCTTGTAGCAGCCTGTTTAGAAACGCACTCTACAGTCTATTTTTCAACATGATCATATTTTATAGATAGCACTGGCATGTTTCGTGTGTGTATTTTGTACATATATGTACTTAACATAGTTGCAAAAGGAGACTTAACTTACCTTACAAGATACAAGGAAGCATAATGATGCCAAAAGGAAGCTAAGAGCAATGTACTAAATGTTTTATCTAGCCAGACAGTGGTCATGCACACCTTTACTCCCAGCACTCAGGAGGCAGGTGGATCACTGTGAGTTTGAGGCCAGCCTGGTCTATAGAATGAGTTCCAGGACAGGGGGCTGTGTAAAGAAGCCCAGTTTCAACACCCCCCCCCCACAAAGTGTTTTATATAATGGCAAATTTGCACCCTATTACCATGACTCTGTGAAAATGATAAGCCAAGTCAGTCATGGAGTTTGTAGTGCCCGTGAGAAACAGCATCCTAATTGCTCCGTAGTGCAACTGATTTTAGTACAAAACTCAGGAAAACATTCTCTCCTGAGAGGTTTATAAAAGGAAACATTTTTGTAACATAATAATGACCTTAAGACACTGTAACTTTACAACAGATAAAATTCAGTAAGCTTCATAAAACTATAGGGTACCTATGAAGATAGTTTGAGAGCATGAGTCAAAGTCCAGGTCAGTAAAACAAGTCCTGTGGCATGGGAACATGTGATCAAACATAGTCTGCTCCAAATCAGTCTTTTTTTACCTTTCTCTGAACAGAGACCAGAGAACTTTATCTATTTTCAGCAACACAGTTAACACAGTAATGCTCACTTATTCATGGCTTCCACGCCTGATTTGGCTGAAGAACTTGGCATTACGAAGCCTGATCCACTCTCAGCATAGATGGTAGTGATAGCAAGAAATGCAGCTCCTGGGGAGTGAACGGGGACATTATCAAGAATGCAGCCACATCAGTTCCTATCAAAGAAACATGGTTGACAAAAACAGGGCCCTGTGTATAAAGGAGTCACAAAAGCCAGAGAGCTTCTTCTTGGTTTTGAGTTACAAGCCCTTATCACTGAAATCTAAGAAAAGTGTGATGCCTTGCTCCTAGTCTTACTGTCTTGGAATGGCCAGTCTGCACTCCCCTGGACCTGGCATGTCAATACAAAGACTTAAATTTAAGAAACTCATCCCCCCGTAGCCAAGCACTACTTCAATATGAAGAAATCAGAATTAAAATAAAATTATCAAGGACTTCTGCCTCTAGCCACGGTGGACTCGCATAATCATCATAAAAACCATACCAGAGATATGATATTGATACTGTCATTGTCAGATACCTTATGGCAGGTGGAGAAAGACTGTCATCCCAAAATGATAAGCCTAACATCATCCTAGGACTTTGGAGTGAGAAACAACTCTGAGAACAGGAACAGGGCTCAGTTACTTTTCATGGGGTCTCCCTGAGTGTGCACTGATGCCCCATTATGCTCCTGAGGGTAAGCATCCATGGAATCTGGCAAAGAGCAGCTGCCAGTGCAGCTGTGAGCTGAATGGTGTCTGTAGACCTCACAGAGGTCTGGGAGACAAGGGGGTAATCAGCAACTTAATGAACATTCGAGAATTTCTGTAGCCAGTTCAGAAAAATCATACCTAAGGCTAAGTTAGCCCCAAAGGAAAAACTACTATAGCCACCCAAATAAACCTTAAAGATAAGTTGTAAAATGATCATGTACTCAGAGTAACTGCTTCCTAGAGTAAGGCTCAGCACACTTCAAAGGAAAACTCAAAATTTACACTGAGTTAGAAACATGAAGAAGAGCAATCAATAGAAAGAGTACAAAAAGGACCAGAAGATACAGTTAGCATATAAGACCTTTATAACAGTATTATAAACTTGAGATAAGATTGAAAAGACATGTTAAAGGAGTTTAAAGAAGGCTAAATATGGGCCTCTGGGGAAAGGAGCCTGTTGCCAAGTCTGATGACTAGAGTTCAACCCTGGAACCCACACGGCGGAAAGAGAGAGAGAAGCTCATTCTGAAAGCTGTCCTCTGACCTCACGCACTCACTGCAGAATACGTACACACACACACACACACACACACACACACACACACACACACACACAAATATGTGCATACTCAAACACAAGTAAATACATGAAATTCTAAAAATCACTGAAAATATAAAAATAGAAACAAGCAACATCTATGGCAAAAAAATGTAATATCTGAAATTTCAAAATTAAATTAGTGAGCTTAGCTGTAGAAGATCGTCAGTGAAGACAAGACAATAAAAACTATCCAATACAAAGGTCACAGGGGAAAAAGTTAAAAACAAACAAAAGACCAGACTGCCAAGTGGCTATGGGACATTCTAGCATGATATGTGTGTAATTGGAGTTCTAAAGGGAAGAACTATTGACTGAAAAAAATCAAATTTGGTAAAAACTATAAAGTACAGTTCCTAGGCGGTAAACAAATGCCAAGAGGGATAAACAGAAGGCAGGAACTATAAAGGAAACAACAAACCACTAGGAGAGGGCAAGTAAGGTCACACAGGTCACTGTCCAACCCTCATCAGGGACCCCACAGAGGACAGGGACACCTTTAACATTCTGAATCACAAATCTGTCAACGCTAAATTCCATCAGCGACAAGAAATGCCCTTCAACTGAAGGTGCTGTCTTCTGACACACCGATGCAGAGAGAATTCCTAGCCCCTGATCTGACTCAGAAGGAATTTAAAGACAGCCTTGAGGCTAAATGAAATTAATACTAGACAGAAATCCAGATAGCCTAAAGAATTACCTATCAGAAACGGTAAGTGTGGAGGTAAGAAAGCATGTTTTCTTGTTTCTTTATTTCTTAAATTGACTGTATAAAGTTAGAGTGAAAAGCAACACTATACACATAAGTAGCAACTGCATCTGGGACATAGTAGAGTCTCAGTAAGTTGGATGAATCAAAAGTTTGAAGAGTACTCTAGATTGTGAGAAAACAGATTCTCTACTTCTTACAGAGATATAACACTAGATTTGAAAAAACTAAGTTTAATATTATAAAAGAAGAAAATATATGTTTTACGAAACATTTAAATTCGCCTGTATTTATAAGTGGGGTGCGGTGGTACACACATGTAATCCCCACACTTTCAAGGCTGAGCGAGAGCTGAGGGGCAGCCTGGGCTACATAAGACGACACTGTCTGAAAACTACGGAAGGAAAGAAGGGAGGGGGAGGTTAGACTTGAGGGACCACAAGAAAGTATTCTGAAGCACACCTCCAGGTCTTCACACCAGATTTCTTTCTGTCAACGTATTTGAGAAGAGAAACAACATACAGCTCAGCCCAGAGAGCTCGGGGTGGAGGACGGTGCTGGGGGTCCCTTTGAGGATATGTGAGTAAGCATGGTTAGGTTAGCCATTCTCACAACTCCTACATCTCAAACTCCACCTTCTAGATCTCTGAAAACAGATTTGCCTCCAAAATCTCCTTGTGGGACAGACAAAGAATGTGGAGATTTAGTGGTCCTGGGACAGGACAGGGACAAGCAATGCCAGGTGCATTTTTGTTTTTATTCATAGCTGTTAACTTTGCATCACCACCAGCTGTGCCTCTAACTCTAGCTAGGCTGCCCTTGACCTTCAGCCGCTGCCCTTGACCTTCAGCCACCTGCCGTGCCCTCCGCTGACCTTAGGAAGCAACAGTGCACTCAAAAGCGGGTGCCTTCATCTTCATTAGTCAACTACCCCATGACGTGCCTAGATTGACTTCCTAGGTGTAGGATTGCCTACATAGTTTTGATGAGGGATTACATGCATTGCTTTACTGAACCAACATCCAGGCTTACCCAAATTGGTATGTTTGAGAGATCATGAGCACTTGGGAGCCTCGACTACTAATCCAATACCAGGTTAGACCCACAGTACCCAGCTTCCCCAGTCCAGAACACAAGCTATCAGGGCACAGCCTCAACTGACAAGAAACTCGGAAGAATAGAAATGGGCTTCCATCTTTTCAAAGTCCTACCTAATACATTTATAATGAAGCCCATAGAATTTTAATCCAGTGTGATGAATAAAAATAGACTGAAGCCTGTGTTAAAATAAAAGACAATAATGAAAAGTGAGTCAGTCAGAAAACTAAGGATCCCAAAGATGAGCAAGGGAAGAAATAAGAGCTCATAAAGCAGAGGAAGAAAGTGATCATGGAGACAGAAAGAAACAGAGAACCAAAAATGAAGAACTACATAAGGAACTGAGAGTAAGAAAGACAGAGAGACAGGGTCAGAAAGTAGAGAGAAAAGAAACACACAGAGCCAACGAGACAAAGAATCAAAAAGTAAGAGCAGGCACACAGAGTCAGCCTACAACCCCATCTCCCTTCCCAAGTCTCTCTATCTGTCTAATTTAAATTGGTAAATAAAATAACAGTGTCACAAAAGTCCTGATCCAAATCCCATCTACTTTGCTACGTTGGAAATGGGTAAAGAGGACTGTGCTGGGTGCTGGGGAAGGATAGAAACTGCCAGCATCTTTTAAAAAGCTGTGCCTTTCTATAATCCTGTTCACTCTTCCATGTCTTTATCATCCCTGCTCACGCCAGTTTGTGAATTAGCCACTGGGGAGAAGAAATTGAACCAGAGAGGGGAAAAAAGTCAGATACCACCCATACCATCTCTCCATATGCCAAAAAGAAAAACATCAAACTTCCCACAATGTGGTCAGTGATATTTTACATTAGATCACTATTCTTCACACGGTAACTTTCATGGACAGCTAACTGCCTATTTTGCCTTTGGGGACTTTCCCAGTTACATATCAAGCCACTTCCCCACAACTGTTTCCTGCCTCCTCTCTCCCCTTCTCTATCCACATCGAATTCTCGATTGCTCTCTAAACACATCTGCCCTTCCGCTCCAGCTGGCCTCTATCCAGGGATGTTCCTGATTCCTCGTCCTCTTTCTTTACTCATACATTTTTGAAAACGAATCTCAATTGCATCTTATTTCTGAATCTAATCACTGGCCACAGGAAGAAGTAGTCATTCCCATCTCTGAGTTTCCAAATGCCCTTGAAACCTGTGTTTACTATGACTTCCAGCACAACCTCTGGTAAACATGGGTCTTTACACCTGTGAGATATACAAGTGCAGATGATCTCACTTACATCTTGAAGTATGCCAGGGCTTAGCACAGACTTGGCTGAGAAAGTGCCCGATAACAGGAGGAATGAATAAACATACCTTTCTGTGCTTTAATTAGCTGCTTTCCAACTTCCAGAGTCACATAGGCTGTGCCATTGAGAACTATGTCAGTTATGGTCTTCCAAGCATTAGGAGACAGTCTTTCACTGGGAGAGATGAAATTCCCTGCTGCGTTGTTTATTACCACCTAAAATAAATAAGGCAAGGGATCTGAATATCCCAGTGAGCTACAAAGCAATACCATGAGATTCACTTGGTTTTCATGTTTCTTGATTCTGTAAAAACCACTTGTAATTTCCCAATCCTAGAATTCCAAATCCTGTCTTTAAATTAGCATGGACTTTAGAGACAACAAATGTAGGTAAGGGTATGTACCCTGTAACTACACTTTACTTCAACGATCATAAGATACCTTTGAGCCAGCTGTGTTGGCTCAAAGGCAGCATTAAGAAGGCTAAGACAAAAAGATAAAAAAATTAAAAGCCTGGGGGTACACAGGAAGTTCAGGCCAGCTTGGGCTACAAGGAGAGGGAATCCTTACCACAACCTCCACCCACATACACAAATCACCAAAAGGAAGCCTTTTAAGTTCTGGTGCCCTTTAATTTTAAGAAGAGAATGTCTTCTCTGGTGGCTGTTGCCTCACTCCCAGTGAAGGCTCTGCTGGGCTCTGCAGTAGCTTCAGGATTACAGGCCTGTCTGAAACAGCTTTTATTGGAGAAAAGTGTTCTCTTTGAGGCTATTGGAAGAAGCAGCTTTTCTCTAATAAATGAGCCAAGCAACAACAAAGTACTCATTACCTCTCAGGTCTAGAAAGCAGAAATGTGGAATTTCTGATGATTTCCCAGGTTTGTGCCGTTCTCCTCCATTGAGAAATGCTGATAGTCATTAGAAAAGCAACCCAGTCAATCACCTAAACTAGCTACTGTAAGCTTGTTATTGTATAATCTCATCAAACAAAGTGAAATCAAGTTTGTTCTACAATCATGAGTATGTTTTTTAAGTATTTCCGTGGGGTAATGGGAGCGCAGTCCACCTAATCTTTTCCCACCCTGGCTCTCGATCACACCAGCAACTCCTTCCCTCTGTGTGTCCAGGTGGTGTCCTCAGGGGCTTTGGAAGGCGCCAGCCCCGTTACACTTACATCAGGATGCCCTGCAACTTTGATCAGCTCCAGCACGGTGTTATGCACCATATCAGGATCCCGTACATCACACCGAATTGCATGAACCTGCAAAAAACGATAAAGAGAAGAAGAAAGAACTCAGGCATTTCCAGGCTTCCTAAGCCCAAACTACAAATAAACTATATAAACATTATAATCCCCACAGCAGATTTAAAGAGCTGCTTTTCAATATACCTTATTTCCAGTTTTAGAAGAAATCTCTTCCGCAGTAGCTTTCAAAACATCAATATTCCTAGAAATAAACACAGGTAGCGTCTCATGAGTTCTAAAATGTTCTCATATTATATTTTTCTTTTTATTTTCCTAAGCTAAAGAACACAGAAAACTGACAATTTAAAGAAAAGCATTTCTGTTGAATTATGAAATTTATACTTACAGGAAAATCACGTTGATTTCATTTTTTAAGTTAAATTGAAATAATTTTCATATATCTGAAACTAGTTCACAGATTTAATCACTTTTATACGAGTAGCTTTAGCATTATCTATATATCAAATTCTTTGGAGGGTTTTGCTTTGTTTTGTTTTGGAAACAGAAACTCAAGTAGTTATTGTTGGTCTTCACCTCTCTAGGCATTAGACAGTGCCCTTTAGTTCCTCATCCTCTGGCCTCTACCTCCCATGTGCTAGGATTAAGGTATGTTCAGCCACATCTGACTCACTTAATTTAAATTTGAATTATTTCCTTGATTAGAATCATTATATTCATTCTTCAACCAAAGAAATATATTGCTGTTATAATCCCCAGGGGTTTCAGATTAAATTTGAGTTTGAATCACCCTGAGTTCAATCTTACATCCTTGAAAGAAACAAAAAAAAAACCAACCATGAATGTGAACTGTATAGCATCAAAGTAAAAATAGCATTTTAAAACTCTTAAAAACATTGCATTGAGAGCATAATAAATGTTCCAGCCAATTTGCGTTTGTAATGACATACTGACTGTCACTGAGGTGACAACTTGAGCAAAGTTCGTAACAAGGCTCTGAAGATCCAGATTTCATAGTAAGATGGTGTACCATGCTTTTTCTTTGGGGCCACCAACAGCTCCCAAATCATGACATGGAGACTTCTTATTTATGAATGCTCAGCCTTAGCTTAGGCTTATTTCTTGCTAGCTCTTATATAACCTGTTTCTCTTCATCTACATTTTGTCTTAGCACTTTTTACCTTTCCTTCTTTCTGTATGTCTTACTTTCCTGCTGTCTCCATGGCTGGCTGGCTGGCGGCTGCCTGGCTTCTGACCCAGGGCATGTCCCTCTCTTTCTCCTTCATTCTCTTCTCCTTCTCCTCTCTAGAGCCTAGATTTCTCCTCCTACTTATTCTCCCTGCCTGCCAACCCTGCCTGTCCTTTCTCTGCCTATCCACTGGCTCTTTATTAGACCAATCAGGTACCTTAGGAAGGAAAGATGAAACAGCAACACATCTTTACATAATTAAACAAATGTAGCATAAACAAATGTAACACATCTTTACATCATTAACAAAGGCAGCATAAACAAATGTAACATGCCTTCACATACTTAAAGTAATATTCCACAACTTAAACAAATATAACACATCTTTGCCTAGTTAAACAAATATCCCACAACATTTCCCTCTTTCATCTAAATAAAAAAGAAGGGTTTTAACTTTAACATAGTAAAATCATATACAGTAAGAACAGTTATCAAGTAATAATTACATTTACAATAACCAGTTCATTATTTGGCAAATTCAGAGAAAATACTTTTAATTATTTATCCTATCTTGGTGAAAACTATGGAAAACTGTAACTATAACTATTTAGTCTTCAACTCCATCAAAGACCCCAGAAGGATATAATATTACTTGAGTAGACAGAAAGTGCAGTGCAAACCACTTCCAAAATGGCAGAGACATCTGGCTGCCTGGACAGTCACCCAATGTTCCTCTGCATCGGTGGGGCATGCATCTTCAGTCTACAGGTCGAGAATATCTGGCAGACTCTTCTATGAAGCAGGAATTTTGAAGGACTATCCTGACTAGTCTTGGCAAAGTTCAGCACTCACTTTCCTGTGTGTCCTGCAGAATGTCTAGCAGACTTTTCTATGAAGCAGGAATTTTGAAGGACTGTCCTGCCTTATCTTGGCAAAATTAAACAATCTTTTTCCTTTGTATCTTGCTTATCCAGTTTGTACAGCATACTGTCAGCAGTCAAGGCAAGAGCAGTTTCTTGCTCAGATGACTAACTTTGCCAGAATGAAAGCAAACTCCATATGGAGGTTCTTTAATTCCCATTATCCTTTTATGAAGTAGATTGATGCTGCCAGGAGCAGATGTGTCTCACCGTCATGAAAAGACTTAGGTTATTAAACATCTTAAATGCCATATTCTGTAGGTCTTTGAAGTGTTTGAAGACCATCTATCTATCTAAATATATCTGATTAACCTTGGAAACATACCTAATATGACTACAATTTTGATTATTACATATAACTACTAACCTGCATTTCTTAATTATACATTTTATTTTTAAATGAGCTCTATAAGCACAATAACCCAAACAAGATTAGAAACATACATACAGTATAACAAAAATAACTTTAAATTTGTATCAATATACCAAAATCCATACCAATGTAAAATATTTGAGGCTAATAGTTGTCTTTTTGTCCTATATTCCTAAATGGTCCTAAATGATGACAATTATCCATATCACATCAAATAACCAAAAACCACCCACCCTACTTCTTGGGGCATTGTATTCTCTAGACTACTTCCTGTTGTCTATGGGCAAAAGCATCTTTAGGGAACCTGAGAAAATTGAGATAATGGTCAAGTCCTGGGAAAATTAGTCATAACATTTGTTGTCCAATCTCTGTACCATGGGAAAGTGCAAGGCTTATCTGCAATCCTGTCTAGAAAAGTCTCAGCCAGCATCCTTGAAGCTGTTCTGGATGCAGAACTCTAAGGAAACTGCAACAGAGGCACTCTGAGAAGCTGGATCACCTGGGCCACCCATTTTCATTGGTATCTGGTCCCCTTACTCTGAAAACACACAAACTTTCAAATGTAACATATCTATAGTAATATAAGTATGGACTGTGCATTGTACACACAGTGCCAGCCAAAGATGACTTTTTGTTTTATGTTTTAGCAGGTACAATATACAACACCTATCCTGTAGTTTTTTTCCTAGTTTTAATTCTTTATGTCTGTAACCAGAATTTTCAGGGTTTCTCCCCTGATCAAACCTGATCTCTATTAACCTTGAAGGAATCCACAGCCTTTTGTTTCCTGGGGAAACAAAAGCATAACAACTTCCCCAATGCAATATATTTTCTGACTTCCATTTTAAAGTTAAGGCATTCCTGAAGTGTCTAGGCTGGTTTAATTCAGCAGTCCCTGTTACAGTCCTACATCTCTCAGCAGCTGTTGTTCACTCATCAGCATTCAAAAAATTCAAAGTCAACACATCACCATACAGGATCCAGACTCCCTGTGTATTTCCCATCTCTACGTGGCTTATTCTTTTTTTATAATACTTTACTCTTTCCTTAAAGACTTCATTATTTTTAAACTATTTTTTTCTATGACTATCTATACCCTTTTTCTTTTCTTTCTTTAGCCTATGTACATTTTTTAAACACACTGGAACCTGTTTAGAGGGTTTTTTCCATCTGGACTGGCTTTACAAAGCGCCTACAGTTGCTCACTTGCAATATAATATTTTCTGACACCTAAGCCAAACTTTAAACTGCTAAGTGGGAGGGGGTAGCCCTGCCCTCTCCTCTGTCCATGAGAGACAAAGTTTACACCCCCATGAGCCTGGCCAAGAGCTGTGTTCAACTGGGAACTGCATTCAGTTCACCCCAGCTCTGGGATGCCTGTGCCTACTGCGACAGTGTCCCTGCCCAGCCTGCTGTTTCTACTCAGTGTACCGGCTTTTTTTTCCAGCTATCTCAGGCTCTATGTGGAAATTTGGTTCCCATGTTGGAATGCCAAATGTACCAGGCTTTTTCTTTTGGGCCACCAACAAGCTCCCAAATCATGACATGGAGACTTATTATTAGTTACGAATGCTCAGCTTTAGCTTAGGCTAGTTTCTTGCTAGCTCTTATAACTTAACTATTTCTCTTCATCTACATTTTGCCTCAGGGGTTTTTAACCTTCCTTCCTTCCTTCCTTTCTTTCTTTCTTTCTTTCTTTCTTTCTTTTTCTTTCTTTCTCTCTCTCTCTCTCTCTCTCTCTCTCTCTCTCTCTCTCTCTCTTTCTTTCTTTCTTTCTATATGTCTTACTTTCCTGCTTTCTCTGTGGCTAGTTGGCTGGCAGCTACCTGGCTTCTGGGCCCAGGTGTGTCCCTCTCTTTCTTCCTCATTCTCTCCTTCTTTTTCTCTGGAGCATAGATTTCTCCTCCTACTTATTCCCTCTGCCCACAAGCCCCACCTGTCCTTTCTCTGCCTAGCTACGGGTCATTCAGCTCTTTATTAGACCAATCAGGTGCCCTAGGCAGGCAGGTTGAAACAGCAACACATCTTGACATAATTTACCAAATGCGGGATAAACAAATGTAACACATCTTTACATCATTCACAAGGCACCATAAACAAATGTAACACACCTTCACATAGTTAAAGTAATATTCTACAACTTAAACAAACATTTAAACAAACCCATCTTTGCTAGTTAACCAAATATTCCATAACAAGATGATATATCTACCTAAGAACTTCTGCCTGTGTGGCTTTACATCCATCACAATATGTATGTTGAAATTCTTGTCCACCTTAAAGCAACCCTAAGGGTTGAATCCATTATTCTGTCATGGCATTCATTATCAATTGAATTAGTAAGAAGGATAAGGAGCCCAACAGAAATCAAAACTACCTCCGTGCAGTCCTTTAGAACTCCACCTTCATATTCAGAAAATGAAAACAGCAAACACCAGCAGTTTCATGAAATTCCTTACTATTTTTACAACTCAAATTACAACTGAATTTTTCTAAGGTCATTTATTTAATCAATCTACAGAATGTTTTCTATAAGATGCAATCAAATGGCCCTGGAACACTTTGTTTTTAATACTGTGGCACAGTTAGTTTCTTCACAGACTCTCAAGTGACACTTACCTGCTGGCTATCACACACTGGGCACCCAGGCTGGACAGGAAAGTTGTCATTGCCTTGCCAAGGCCAGTACCTCCTCCAGTGATGAAAGCCACTTTTCCTTGAAAAGTATTAGGTGGTAGCATAGGCTTTAAAAGGGGCAGGAAGAATTTAGACTGTGGAGCATCGAAGCTTTGATGCAGTGTTTTTGTTCCATAACTGAAAAACTAAAAGAAAAAAAATGAGTTGAGACTTGTACACCTGTATATTTACAAAAGAGATGAAATCTTCTAACTGTCCATCATTATTGAATTTAAGCACTTTTTCTGAATAATTAAACATATTAAGTGAATATAATTACTAAGTACTATAATGAGGGCTCCAGGGCTTAGACAACACAGGAAAGAATTCCTCCATAGTCATATGCAAGTTCTTAAACTTCTTTTTGTCTCCAGTTCTTCATTCATAAAATGAGACCAACAAAAGCATCATCATGGGACATTGTAAGGATTTCACTGGTTGTTGTAAGTAAAATAAATTTAGTAGTACTTAGAGAAAGGAAGTAGTACACAGCACATAGCACTCTGGTGTAAATGGTGGCATTATTATTTGCAGATGTTATGTTTACATTCAAGTATAAAAGTAATACAGCTAGCCAGGCAGAGGTGGCACATACCTTTAACCCCAGCACTTGGAATATAAAGGCAGGCAGGCAGATCTCTGAGTTCACAGCCAGCCTGGTCTACAGAGTAAGTTCCAGGACAGCCAGGGCTACACAGAGAAACCCTGTCTTGGGGGGGGGGGGGGGGGGGGGGGGAAGGAGCCAGGTGAGTAGCACACACCTGTAATCATGGCCATTCAGGAGGCTGAGGTAGGAGGATCACAAGTTCAAAGCCAGACCATTAACAAAAGGAAAAGAAAAATGTAGATGAAAACCACATTCTGTCTTTGAATTACTGAAGACAATTATTTTAAAATTCTTATTCCCGCTATATTTAAAGTGAAGGGTAAATAACTCAAATTAACTTAAAACATATTTCTTTTGCTTAGTTTTATATTTCACAGTTTAAAAATCAATTACTTGTGAAAAGCACTGCTATTCTCACACATTTTAATTATAAAAACAAACTTTAAGTGTGGAGCAAAACACACAGTAAAAGGCTAGAGAAATGGCTTGGCCTCTCTTCCAGAGGACTAGGTTCAATTCCCAGCACCCACATGGCATCTCACACCGTCTGTAACTCCAATTCCACGGCTTCTGACACCCTCACACAGACATACATACAGACAAAACATCAATGAACATAAAATAAAAATAAATTAAAAACACACACAATAAAACCAACATTCATTTAGTGGTTACTATGGGCTACAATTAGATAACAAAGCATGTAATCACCATAGACTTGAAATAGGTATGATTTTTACCCCATTGCCTAGCAGAGGTTCCAGGAAGTATGAACACTGAAAGTTGCAGGACCAAATTCAAATATAGGCTGGCAAACTCTGGAGTCTGCTCTTACAATACCCTGGCACACCGCCTTTGGCTTTCCTCTAAGTTTCTCTTAAGTTTCATTAATACACCAGGGCGAGATGTGACATTTCCCCATCAGGTAGGTCATGCTGGCAAGATCAAAATTCTAGATCTATCATTGCCTGCTAGAGTTTTTCTGTATGCTACATAGCTGTAAATAATTAGATTGTGAGCAAACCAAAATAAGGCTGACCAACTGAATTTATATAAGACAGCACTTACGGTGTGGTGTTAAGTCAATTTATATATATAATATATATATATATATACACATATATACACACACACACACATTATTTTCTTAATTACAAATAATAATCAATGTTCAGGGGTGGGGATGTACCTCAGTCTAGCATTCGTGAAATCCTGGATTCAATACCCAGAACTATACAGAAAATGAGGTGTGGTAGTGCACACTTGTAATCAGAGTACCACAGAGGTGGATGCTTAAGGATAAAAGTTCAGGGTCATCTTCAAATACACAGCAAGTCTGAGGCCACCTAGTCTCCATAAAAACACACTTAGGACAAAGACAAGAAGGAAACAACCGTAAATAGTGAACTATGTGCCACCTGCCCATGCCTCCTGTCGACAACAGCTACAGACCATGTGCCACCTGCCCATGCCACCTGAGGACAACAGCTACAGTGTAAATTCTGTTGTCATGCTCATTTTGCAGATTAGGAAATTGAAACTCTAAAAGGACAAATAATCTACTTTTAAAAATAATAGCAAGGGAGCTGGAGAGATTACTCAGTGGTTAAGTGCACGCACTGTACTTCCAAAGGACCTGAGTTCAGTTCCAGCACCCAGCATCATTCAGCTCATAACCGCCTGTAACCCCAGCTCCAGGCAATCTTCTCCTGGCCTCGTGAGCACCCCTAACATGGCATACACTCACACAATTGCATAAATAAAATTTCTAAAAATAGTAAGTCTGTAATAAATAAAATAATAGTAAGAAGTGAAGACAACTTAAATCCCATGTGTCTGGCTTCGGAGACTCACTGTACTTGGTTATTATCACTAAGCGATGGGTTTATGGACAAGTTCTTTTCTTTTCCAAAATCTACTGAGCAAGTATGATCTTCTTTCATAATCAGGAAAAATCATCACAAAGGTTAAATTTTACAAATCTGGTTATGTCTCATCATCCTCATCATAATTGTATCATCACATTGACAATGCTGTTCTCCCCCCACCACCACCACAATATCCTTTTGCTGCAACGCAACAATCCAAGCAGCCTACAATCATCTCTTTCTTTAGAAATGGCAGATTTGCTGAAGACTTCCACCCACCTCCACAAGGACTCCATTAGGATGATGAATCAGGAAATTTGCGCAAGTGGGTTGGTAAATGTGTCACTATCTGGGAATGATGAAAAAATGTACTGAAATGTTCAAGAGGCTCTGCCATGAATTTTTATTTATTTGGGGTTAATTTGTGCAGGAAATTTGAAGCTTTCTGAAGGATAATTAATCATTTAAATAAAAGCATTTAAAATATATTTAAAATCATTTTATCAGCCTTCTAACTGGCAAAGGAAGTATACAAAGATAAAAATATTATATTTGATAATAGCAATCCTACTGTGTTAATGAAGTATCATTTCATGTCTTAGTAAGTTCATGTGATCTCATTGATAATAATCTTATGAATTCCTTTCCTCACACTGCAAGGGAAACCACTTACTCGCTATTTTGATTGACACCATCCTCTAATAACTGACAGCACATGTATGAGCATGAAATCAGCCATCTCTTTGCCTAATCACAAGTTGTCTACTAAGACTCACAAAGTGACTAGATCTCACAGAACCATGGTGTGATCGTGCCTCTTTTTACAAGGCAAAATCCTGAATAACTGCATCTGGCCACTTCCTCTAAGAAAAGTGAATGCAACATAAATGGACCTTGAATGATCTTCAAATCTTGCATTGTGATTTTTTTTTCTACATGGGGCTTATTTAGAAGTGAGGTTTTTTTCTTTAGTTAGAAATAATACCTTTCTCATCAGCATTGGTTTCCTTGTAGAGCTTTGATGTCTGAACTTTTCAAAATTTTCTAAAGTCTTCATATTTTGGAAATGCCTACTTATTACATGTTGAGCTCTAAATCTGCCTTAGGAAGAACAATTCTCACCCCCTCCCACTTCCATACTCAGCAGCATCTCATATTATACCCAGCATGTACATCAAGGGTGATCACATTTATCCTCAAAACGGCAATTCTGAGAAAGTATTGTCTTTGTCTTTTCCTTAAGGGATTAAAAAACATAGATGAGATTCATTTCTAAATTACTTACTGATTTTTGCTAGCCTAAAGTAAGCTATTCAAAGACAAGCATTAAGGAGCAAGAGGTGTAGTTCAATGGTAGAGCTTTTACCTAGCATGTACAAGGCCCTGTGTTCTATTGCCAGCATTGAAAACAAATTACATCCTTACTAAAATTCTATTTCACTTTTTACAAAAGATGACGAGACTATCCTAAAATTGATATGGAACTGCAATAGGCTCGAAATAGCCAGAGCCATTCATAAAGCATGGACCTATTACCCACTGAAAGAAGGACGCAACTCACATGCTGAAGGTGAACACTGCCACAGATAGTTTGTCCAATTGATCGACAATGTCTGGTGAATACCAACAATGTCAAGGTTAACTAAAATATACATGCATTGGTAATCTTAGGCCAAATGTGTATTATGAAGCTAGCACCAAGTCTTGAAACTTTGAGTCAAGATTAAGATGCTGGGAGACTTCACATAAAACTCACAAGTCATACAAAGACTACATGAGTCAGTACAACCCTAAGTCATGCCCACCTGAGGTAAGTTTTGCATCTGCCCAGCCTCCAGTCATACAAGCTAAGTGTGGCCCTTTCACTGAGAGGCCTTCTTCAGGGCCCCGAGACAGTTGAGTGATGACCCCTTGTCTAAACAAAACCCAAGCATCAATACGAAAGGAGGGGGACAAGTTTGGGATTTTTGTAGATCACGTTGTTGGTGTTGTTTTGCTTTTTGCACCACAAACAAGCTCCTGGCAGTTCATGTAAAATAAATATCTTTTAAAAAATAGTACTTAAACATGCTAGATTTTTTTTTAAAGAAAAGTCAGTTTCAAATCTGTAAAATTCATTAAACAATAGATTTTCACAGGGAAGTTCTGAGGCTGAACGGATCAATATTTAATAAAGATTGGCTCAGCTATTCCACCACCAACACAATGACTGTTGATCAGGCCTCCACAATCAAACTGCATACTTTAAAAGCATGGATACATCCAGAATCAAAAAGACAAAACCACACACTTCGATTTCTCTCTTTCTCTCTCTCCTCTCTCCATCTGTGTGTGTGAATTTGAGAGACAGGGTGCAAAGGCACGTGCCAGAGATCAACCATGAATACCACTCCTCAGTGGCTGACCACCGTGTTCTTTGGAACAGGGTCCATCATTGATCTGAAAATTGCTGTTTGGGCTAGACTGGCTGACCAGCACGTCCCAGGAGTCCCCCACCTCCGCCTTCCCAGGATTGTGTGTACTACCTGACCCAGTTTTATATGGGTTCTGAGGACTGTACTTGGGTCTTCGAAGCCACCCACCTAGTGTGGTCTCGGCTTGCTTTTCTAAAGCTACTTCATACCAGTTCCGACAGTAAAATCTGTAGCTACTATTGCTGCAGCATTCCTAAAGCTGGCCAAGAACTTTCACCTCCTAACCTTTGCTCTATTTTTCTCGATAGCCTGAACTACTCTTTTTCAGCTTGGCAGAAGCACCAGTCAAAACTAGGTGAAAGTCACCATTTCCCCTCCGATTGGTGCCTACTTCTTTGGAAATCAATTTGGCAACGTTGATCAAAATGTCACATGTAATACCCTTAGATCCAGTTACAAGCATTAAGGAGCAAGAGGTGTAGTTCAGTGGTAGAGCATTTGCCTAGTATGTACAAGGCCCTGGGTTCTATTGCCAGCATTGAAAACAAATTACATCCTTACTTAAAATTCTATTTCACTTTTTACAAAAGTTGATGAGACTATCCTAAAATTGATATGGAACTGCAATAGGCTCGAAATAGCCAGAGCCATTTATAAAGCATGGACCTATTACCCACTGAAAGAAGGACGCAACTCACATGCTGAAGGTGAACACTGCCACAGATAGTTTGTCCAATTGATCGACAATGTCTGCTGAACACCAACAACGTGAAGCATTATGTGTTAAAAGAAAGATGCAAAGAAAGTGATGCATAATCTCCACCACGTGCTTTTTCAGAAGAGGCTATCTTCCTATGTGTTGACACAATCGCAAAAGCCACTGGAACAACCCACAAGAAACTACTCATTGTAGTAAACTATCAGAAAAAGACTAACGAGATAGACAGAGCATAACACTGCTTGAGTATTCCACATTCATTAGACAGTATTCCATTTGAAATATCCAACACAAAAGTGTGTGCAAGCACACAATACAGGAAGGTCTGAGATGGAAACAATACTAAGAAAAGCAACACAGAAACAGTTCATAAACACGCCACCTTATCTGAAGTACTCTGCCTTTAACACTTGACTATGAGTTCCATGGTAGACAATGAACTCCTTCCATGGTTCTTTCAGGGAGAGGGGCAGGAGCTGAGGGTCTGTTGATTTGTGTCAGGAGAGTATTTTTAGATAAAATTTATTCTGACTCAGATTCACACAAAAGTGGGAGTTTGTGCAGACTGTTCTTTAACTGTCATATAACATCAGTTTGGTAAAAACTGGCCAACCATATATTTCAAAGGATGTGAAAATGTGTACCTATATACTTTCAAAGCACTCCCTGTATTGCCTGCATATAATAAGTCTTCCATTGCTTCTTGCAATTTTTGTCTGGTTGTTAGAATGTGCTTGTCTGTGCCAGCCACATGTCCTTTTTAGTGTCCAGACACTACCTTTTCAGTATAGCACCTACAGTTCTTAGCAGGAGGGACAGCTCTTCTGTACTTTCCAGTGCAGAAAGCAAGGTTCTTAGAGAGTAAGAACTGCCGCCAGCACCCTGAATGCCAACCATGACCCTAAAAACTTTAAGAACTAAATTGTCCAAACTCTGTGACCCACCCCCCACTCTTCACCTGCTAGCTGAAGTGCACTCTGTAACTGTGTGTGCCACCTGAGCATCTCTACCCATCTACAACTTACAATAGAGCACTGCACAGAGTGCTGTGTACCACCTGAGCATCCTTACCCATCTACAACTTACAACAGATCACTGCACAGAGTGCTGTGTACCACCTGAGCATCCCTACCCATCTAC
>CABHPH010129369.1:28411-44493 GCA_902168325.1 Peromyscus nudipes
CCATCTACAACTTACAACAGAGCACTGCACAGAGTGCTGTGTACCACTGAGCATCCCTACCCATCTACAACTTACAACAGAGCACTGCACAGTGCTGTGTACCACCTGAGCATCCCTACCCACCTACAACTTACAACAGAGCACTGCATGGAGTGCTGTGTACCACCTGAGCATCCCTATCCACCTATAACTTATAACAGAGCACTGCACAGAGAGCTGGGACGCTGAGCTGAGCTCAGATCTTGTTGCCACAGCAACAACAAGCCTGGATGGAAAAGAAAATGCATTGCTGGACTCCAAGCTCCAAAGGATAGGCTGAATCATGCAGTTGCCAGGAGCAAGGTAGAAATTTCATTTCTGAGTAATGACACATCTCATAGAATGAACCAAAGACCTTGAAAAAGTCATTACTCTGTGCTACGGGGTGTACTTTCCACCGATACTACAGCTCTTATCTATTTGTAGTTAGGTGCAGACCAAGATGTTTCCCAGTGCTGCATAATAAAGGGAGATGAAACAGATGAGTTAGGGAACAGTTGGGGGTGCTCCACTGGTCTTCATTCCTGTCTGCCCTTGAGACATCTCTTCTTGACTCTCTATTACATTAGCCAAGAGTAACATGACGCTCATCATTGAACCAACAATCAGAATCCCTGTTCTTACAGAAGGTTTGTTTGGATTACAGAATTTGCTTATGTGGAAAATTATTAGATAGAAAACAGACATTATGGTAAAGTTCATCCACTTACTTATTTTTAGCAAGTTTTTAATTGAGCATCTACTCTGCCCCAAACACTATTCTAGGCAATGACAATGTAGCAGTGGACAAAGAAATAAAGATACACTATTCTATCTTTGGTGAGATTAGATTTTGGGGAATGGGATAAACAAACTAAGAGAAATATACAGTATATTAAACCTTGGTGCATGTTACAGGATGGCATAGAATGGAGGTAGGCCATTGCTACAGGTAGAAGGGGAGCTGGAGATATGGTTCAGCAGTGAAGATTCTACTGCTCTTCAAAGGCCTGGGTTTGGTTCCCAGCACCTGAGTGGTGACTGAAACCATCTGTAACTCCAGTCATAGATAAACTGATGGCCTCTTCTGGCCTCTGCAGGCACCAAGAATGCATCTGGGGCAGAGGCATACATGAAGCCAAAACATTCATACACATGAAATAAGGATAAATAGATATTTTTAAAATTAATAAATAAAAGTAAAACAGTGGTACTTTGGGGTTATCTTCTTCCAAATGGAAGAAAGAGACAGCATTTCTTCTGAAGCTCTCCAACATCAAGGACACCAAGCAAACACGGACTGGATTTTACCATGATGTCCTTGGACCAAGATCAGGAACCTCATATACTTCTTTCCATGTCCTAAAACACAAACTGTACTACATCAAATTATTTCAACTTGCAGAAATGGGCAATGACCCTTTCCTTGTTGATACATGTTATTCTTCAAAATGAAACTACCTTTTTTATATTAACTTATGTGTATGTGTGTATGTGTTTATATGTACAAATATATACAGGTGCTGTGGTGATTTGAATGAGAATGGCCCCTATAGGCTCATATATTTAAATGCTTAGTAGTCATCAGGGAATGGAACTACTTGAGAAGGATTAGGAGGTGTGACCTTGTTGGAGGGAGTATGTTACTGGTGGGTGGGCTCTCAGGTTTCAAAAGTCCATGCCAAGCCCAGTGTCTGTCTGTCTGCCTCTCTCTCTCTCTCTCTCTCTCTCTCTCTCTCTCTCTCTCTCTCTCTCTCTCTCTCTCTCTCTCTCTCTCTCTCTCTCTCTCTCTCTCTCTCTCGCTGTCCTAATGTAGAACTCTCAGCTACATCTTCAGCACCATGTCTGCCATGCATGCTGCCATGCTTTTTGCCATGATAATAATGGACTAACCTCTTAAACTGTAAGCAAGCCCCCACTTAAATGCTTTCTTTTATAACAATTGCCTTGGTCATGGTGTCTCTTCACAGAAATAGAACAGTGACTAAGACAGGTGCCCACTAAAGACAGAAGTGGGTGTCAGATCCCCTGGTTATGACTATACAATGTGAGTGCTGGGAAAACACACTTCAGTTCTCCGAAAAAGCAGCAAGCACTCTTAACCCCTGAGCTATCTCTCCAGCCCTAAGTTGGAATTCCTTCTTGGCCCTCCTCCTCCAGGCAGCCTTGTCTGCCTCTGCATACACAATTTTGTTCATCTATGCATTATAATACACCGTGTTTTCAGTCTGTCAGAGCTGGTAGTAACCTTTTCCACACATTTTTGGTGTGAACCATGGAGATAAATGTTCCACTCCACAACATGGTGTGCAGTCACTCATGTTACACGCTTCTTTCATGTTTACTCTGTGTCAGGCCCTGTGTTGGGGACAATCAGTGAGCGAACCAGATGCGACGGAATTACAGATGAGATAACAGAATTTTAAGTAGGATAAAGAAAAACCTTGTTTTTTACAGAATTGTTACTCTGTACCTTATTTAACTATATAAATTGCTTAAATTAATACTGGCCAGGAATCACTTTTATAAAAATAATAAAGTGATTACTTGACATAAAAATTAAAGGTCATGCAGTGAGCACCAACGGGCCAGCGTCTACAAACACAAGCAAGTTCTACACCTTCACTAAGGAATTTAACCTCACAAGACACACGGCACTGCCTTCTTCTTCTACTTCTTTGTTACACCTACTTTCCTTGCACTAGATGTATGTCAAAGAGATACTAACCATGAGATACTAACCATCGCTCCAGAAACATAAATGAATCTATTTCCACACTGAGTGCAGGCTCACCTTTTCAACCAGGGAGTCTCTCTAAAGAAAGCCCAACAATTACATTTCATGATAAACAACTGATTAAATTAAATGTTTCCTCAGGAGAATGAAACAAAAACTAAGATCGAAGTCCTTTTTTTTTTTTTTTTAATCTCAAGGACACAGCATTTGGCCAAGCAGGAGTCTTAGTTATTTACTGGATTGAACTGAGGCATACGTAGGTCAAGATTCAATCTAAAATGGCATTCACAGATGGTGCTTATGACAATTGGAACATTTCTCTGACACGGAAAGTTTCAACTATAATATCTTATATTTAACGCTCAAAAACACGATGTTTCTTGGCAGCTCGTCATTCCTTCCCCCGGGATTCAAACTCCACTCCAGCCTCCATGTGCCAAGCAGACAGGCACCTCTATTACCTCAGAACTTTTTTTTTTTTTTTTTTTTGAGACAGGTTCTCTCTACATAGTCCTGGCTGTCCTGGAACTCACTGTGTAGACCAGGCTGTCCTCAGACTCACAGAGATCCACCTGCCTCTGCCTCCCACATGCTGGAATGAAAGGTATGCACCATCATGACTTAACATTTTTCTTAAGCGAATGACTTTCAAAACGTCAGATTGCAATCGTTTTGAATTCATTTTTCCTTCTCGAAGTGCATCATCCAGTGGTATCAGAAGACTGGGATTCTGGTCTGTGACTCCAGGGCTGCAATACTAACAGCATCGCTAGGTCAGAGATGTGGCCGGTACGAAAAGGACCAGTTCTCAAGAAAGAAACACAGCGGTTTTGTCTGTCTTTACAATGCTGTGTTATCTTTAAAGACAAACAGTATCAATACAACGCTAGCAGGGAACAGACCACTTACAGGAGGTTCTCTGACTTGAAGAAATCACCACACCTACTCTCCCGTCTTTACATCTGGAGCCCTTTCCAGCCTGTGTCTGACCCCTATTCTCCCTCCTGGGCTTCTCTGCACCCCGGGGCTCCTGTCCTTTCCTACCTCACTGCCCTCCAGTACCCTGTTCTTTCACACCACCCATATTTTTCTAATGTGAACACTACAGGGCCAGGCTATCAACTCGGAGGAGGTGTGAGGATAGCAGTGGTGGACTGACTCTTCTATTTGGATAAGGAAATTCTGCTTCCTAGCTTAAGATTTTTAACCTAGTTAGGGGCAAGGATTGCCTTAAAATAGTGCTTTTTTTTTCTTCCTCTTCCTTTTCCTCCCTAGTTTCTTCACTTGCATATTTTATTTCCATTGTAGACTTGGTGGGAAAATGTTGAAAAGCAAAACAAAATAAGCTTGAGGGAAACAAAAATGGATTCCACCATGAGAAGCACCTCTAGAAAGTGAATCTAAACGTGGTTTAGGTTTTGATTTTTTTCAGATTACTTTATTACACTGTGCTTGTTTATTTGGGGGAGAAAGGCCTAAGCCTGCCTGACAAGAGTTGGATGCTGGGACCCAGGGGTAGAAAGTGAGAACCAACTTCCACGAGACTTTTCGTTTCTTTCATCTTCAAGTACATCTGCTTTGTGAAAATGCATTACACAAAATGAAGTCATTCCTGTCACATCCCACAAAAACAAGGCACTGTGTGTGGGGTGGGGGCTTGAGAACGATAACGCTGCTCAGGGGAGGCTTCCTCGGCAACAGAAACAACCTGCTAACCCACTCTTCTCTTTCCTACCCACGGAACTGACAGCTATGCGGGCAGGCTAGCTTTGACTAGGAGCTTGCCAGTGCTAAAAGTAGGTAAAAGGTCAATGGACCGCTTCCAAAATAATCTGAGTTCCCATTCTAACACTGGACAAACCAGAGCTCACCCAGCCTACTTGTGTCCCATTCCCTGCTTATTTACAAACGAAAGTTCCTTCATCGGAGGTTTATACCTCTTCCCCCCCCCCCCCTACTCTCTTATTTCCCTGCGTCCTGGGACCCCTGGGCCTCTCTCCTTTCCCCTCCCTGCGTCCCTGGAGCACTCTCCTCTCTCCTCATATCTCCTCCAAGTCCTGGAACCTTGTCCCCTCACACCTCTCCTTGCCTGGCATCTCTCACCTCCCTGCACCCCAAGGCCCGGGGCCTGGTTCACCTGCCCGCGACCCGGGATTCCTGGCCTTCCCCCTCCCTGCCCTGGAGCACCCTTGTTCTTTCACGTCTCCCGGCTCCCAGGAACCCCGGTCTACCCACTTCCTCGGCCCGGGACCCCTGGCCTGCGGAAGCGAGCCTGGCCCTCACCACCCCGCGCTGCCTTACCCTCACAGGACCCGGATCGCGGGGCAGGCGGAACACCCGAGCAAAGAACGCGCTGCCCTGCAGCGCCATGTCTCCAGCAAAAGTGCGGGTAATGCGAGCGCCCGCCCCGGCCGGAAGTCTCCGATCAGGGCGTGACCGGGCTGCGACCCAGAGCCGTCTGGCCCCGAGGGGGCGGGTGCTGGGGTGTCAGGGCTCTGCTCGTTGCCCGAGGGGGCGGGTCCCGGGGGTGTCAGGGCTCTGCTCGGTGCCCGAGGGGGCAGGTCCCGGGGGTGTAAGACTCTGCTCGGTGCCCGAGGGGGCAGATCCCAGGGCGGGGGGAGAGGGGAGGCTCTGCTCGGTGCCCGAGGGGGCGGGTCCCGGGGTGTCAGGGCTCTGCTCGGTGCTCTTCGCTGCTCTCTTGACCAACCGGGAATGGGCTCAGGGCCAGCCCCTGCTTAATACAGAAGTTTCCTGAAACATGCGACCTACAGAGTTAGTCCACCGAACGCCTTTCGATCGTTTGTGTTTATTCCTCAAGTGTGTAAATCCGTGGGCTATGGAAAGTTCCATCACATACTGTCAGAATAATATTTTGGATTTAAAGCATAGCCTCTTTTCTAAAGTCAAGCCAAGCGTGTAATGTCTGGGGTTGGGGGACGGGGCACACAACCGCCTATCACAAAAAGCTTGGCTCTAACCAGCAAGCCTTTTGCTTTTCTCTCCAAGGAACTAAAGCACACTTAAAAAGCAAATTCACAATTATATATAAATGACTTGGAACAACAGGGTTTGAAATGTTCAGGTCACTGTAAATGATTACGGTTTTTCAGACTTGAAAATTAAAAAAAAACAAATAGCAACTTAACAGACAGTGCAACCTTATCAGAAAAGAAAAGTTTTTTGTTTGTTTTTGTTTTTCAAGACAGTATTTCTCTGTGTAACAACTCTGGCTGTCCTGACACTCACTACATAGACCAAGCTGGCCTCAAACTCACAGAAATCCACCTGCCTCTGCCTCCCAAGTGCTGAGATTTATTAAAGGCATGCGCCACCAATGCCAGGCTCAGCAAAAAAAAAAAAAAATCTTTAAAGGTATGTGTTTTTGGCTGGGTGGTGGTGGCGCATGCCTTTAATCCCAGCACTCGGAAGGCAGAGGCCAGCCAGGTCTACAAAGCAAGTTCCAGGAAAAGCACAAAGCTACACAGAGAAATCCTGTCTCGAAAAAGCAAAAAAAGGTATGTGTTTGGTTTATTTTCCTGTAGCTGTGATGGAATACTCTGACACTGGCTGGGGACAGTGAGGCGGTTCACTGGTGAAGTGATTTGCTGGAAGCCTGAGTTCCATTCCTTGGACCCACATGATAGAAGGAGAGAACCAAGTCCAGCAAGCTGTCCTCTGAGCTCTGCACAAATTAATAAAGAAACTGAAAATTTTAAACACTTGATAAAAAAAAAACAAGAGAAAGTGTTTATTTTAGCTTCCAGCTCAAGATCCATCACAATAAGAAGTCAAAACAGCAGGAACTTAGAAATGTGGTCACACTATGTTGGAAGACAAGAGAAAGCAATAAATGTATATCGCTAGCGATCAGGTCTCCTTCTCAGTTTTGTACAGTCCAGGATCCCTGCTTGGGAGTAGTCCTGTCAAAAATGAAGATGGGTCTTTCCAATCATTACAACTCCATTGTTTGTCAACCCAACACCCAAGCTCATTAATTTTAAGCAATAACTTTTGACCCTTGTCCCTATAGGCTCATAACCATGTAATAATGTAACTTTAAAACCTTAAAGCTCGGTCTAACTTTAAAAGTCCCCATGGTCTTTAACAATTATAACACTTTAAAAATCCAAAGATTGACTCAGATAGAAAACAAGTTACACACGTTCAACATATAATGGCACAGAATAAGAATTCCTGTTCCAAGGGCTGGAGATATGGCGCAGTGGTTAAGAACACTGACTGCTCTTCCAGAGGTACTGAGTTCGGCTCACAACAACCACCTATAATGGTGCCCTCTTCTGGTATGCAGGCAGAACATTATACATAATAAATAAATAGATACAACAAAAAAAAAAAAAAGAATTCCTGTTCCAAAAGGAAGAACCAGGATATAATATTGAAGCAAATAAAGGCATGACCACTCCTAGGTATGGCTGAGGAGATGGTTTTTATTGTAGATAAGAGAGAGAACAGCCAGGGGCATCTGGAAGAGCCCAGAGTAAACATGGCTAGCAGAATAGACCAGGGCCATGAGAGGAGGGGACAGGGGGAAATAGAGGGAGGAAGAGAAGATAGAGGGACAGGAGAGGAGACCAGGAGAGGAAGAAAAACTAAGAGAACCAAGACAGGGCATGGCCAAAGAGAGCGTGTGACCAAATAGAGTGCATAGCGGAATAGTTGGGTTATATAACAAAGCGAAGCTGGGGGAAGGGAAGGGAAGCATGTGGGGGGAGGGGGGACGGGACTGGAGAGGTTTGGTGTGGCGGGCAGAGGTGAAAAGTTCTGAGAGCAGCCAGGACTCTGTAACAGGTACTTGCAATGTGGAGAGAGCCTGCTGGCCAGCGGCAGCTTCTGTGTGTTAATAGGCACCACAATTAGCCATTTGTCCTGAGTTTCTTTGGGACCTGACAAATATAACAATGAATGAATAGTCAGACCAGAGCAGAGCCAAAATCCAACAGGGCAAGCACTAAATCCTCCATCTTTGTGGCTGGCACCTGGGCTTACAATGCAACCAACTGTTGAGGTGTCGATGAATATACCCCAGAGAGTCATGGATTCGAACATTTGGGTCCAGGTTGGTGTGGCTCTTCGAGGTTATAGAACATTAGGCGCATGTCCTTATGGAGGAGATAAGTGGGGGGGGGGCTTTGAGGGTTTATAAACCCCCTCCTGAGCTCTCTGCTCCTGCCCACCACTGTGCCAGACCTTCCCTGCCATGATGAACACTCAAGCTTTCTGGAACCATAAGCAAAAATAAACTATTTCTTCCGTACGTTAGTTTTGGTCACGAATTTTACCATAGCAACAAAAAAGTAACTAATACTTCAACCGAGCACCAAAGGCTTGGGTAACCCCGCCCCTCCAGCGCTGCCCCTCTCAGCACACACAGACTCTCTACTAGGTTGGCTCCGATCCATGCCCACAACACCCCTTGATACAGGCCCCGTTGTCCAAGCATCTCTAGTCCCCTGGAGTCTCCAGTGACAGCTAGGCTTTACCCTCACAGCTTTACAAAATGACCTCTCAGGGCCTCCTTATATGGACTCCGACTTCACTACACATTATCTGGTCTCGGCTGTTCTCCAGGACCCCTCTATTTTGCATCTTTCATACCTTCAAAACCAGTTCCACAAGGACATTGCTGCCAAGCTCTGCCATCAGCTTGGATAGAATCTGGCGCCCATTTCTGCCCCAGTTTCTGCATGCTGACTCCAAGGAAATGCTTTCTTAGTTATTGCTTTTGGGGAGTGGGGAGTCCCTTCAACCCAGGCTTCCTTTAAAAGATTTGGATCTTTGTATTATGGTACCTTTAAGGGACAGAGATGTGCCCTCAGGACATCTTTCCTAGTGTCCCCTTTCAGTACAGGAGGTTCCTCTTCCGTGGTGCTGAGCTCTTTAACAGTTACGGTTGTTCTCCGCATCAGCCGGAATGCTCTCCTGCCTTGAAACAAATGTATCCATTATTCTTAAACTCAACTTCGCTCCAGTGCTAAGGGCATGACCCAAAAAGTCCCATGAATGTCCCTTCTCCAGTTCCATGTCGAGTCATTGCTCACCTCTGAAATCTCATGAGCTAGCCTCCACTATCCACATTTCTCTCCACATTCTTATCCTCCAAGATTCTGTCAGAGCAGTAAACTCTGTTTATAGAATTCAAAGCTTTTTATAACCATAAGTTGCAAACTCTTCCACATTCCAGTCACTAAACAGTTCTAATAGCCACAAAGGTTTATGACCCCACCTTTGTTACCAATTGTCTTAGCTTTTTTTCCCATTTCTAAAGAAACTCTCACGGATGAAAATAAGCAATGGTTAAAAAAAAAAATTACTGTCCTGACATACATTTTCAGGTAGGCTATATACTACTTTCTAAAGTCTCTAAAACAGTCAGCTTGCAGGGGAGAAGGGCAGCCCTGACCAGGTGACTGACAGCCCCATTTAGAATTATTCTTAATGGAGGGGACAATTGTCCATCTTTATGTTTGAGCAGATACTCTCAATTAGATGATAGTGTCATTATCTCCTGGGAAGTTTAGAATATCGGTCTTCACCCAGAGCCTAAGAATGTGCATGCTTGGCATGGAGAGTTGACTCGGTAGTTAAGATCATTTCCTACTCTTACAAAGGGCAGAGTTTGGTTCATGGTACCCATGTGGGCTCATAAGCACCTGTAACTCTGGCTCCAGGGGATCTACTATCCTCTGGAAGCACCAGTATTCATGCACATATGCCCATAGAGACATATGTGCACACACACATTAAAAATGCTTCAGCGGAAAGAGACTGCTTCTTCCCAATGGACTTCAACAAAACCACACTACTCCACATTCTCTTTCCTATGGTATTTTTAATTTTAAGGAGTTAGATATGATATTTTCCCCTTCCTAAAAAAAAAATCAATGGATGTGGTGGGGCAAGAAGGCTGAGCAGGCAAAGATAGTTGGTGCAAAAGCCCAACAACCTGCAGTCAATCCCTCAGATTCATTAAAAAAAACCGCTGGATACAGCGGCATGCATCTTTATTCCAAGCATGTTTATGGTGAGATGAGAAACAAGGTCAGGAGAGCCACCTGGAAGCTTAGGGACCAGCTAACCCAGAGTATGAAGCAGGACAGAAGCAAGAGACCCTCCCTCTGCCTCTGATCCACCATCCTCATGATGTGAAAATTTGAGGAATATATTAACAGACTTCCACCAACCCAAAAGACTATCATCATAGAGCATCGACACCTATAGCAGCAGACATTTTCCTGCTGTGCTATTACTCTTGCCCGACATTTCTACCAATGCATTTGAAAAGTGCTTTGATTTGTACCTTTCTTTTATTCTATACAAGTTTCATTCAAGTGTGACGGTTGAGAGTTGGACTGATCTACCAAGGCTTTCTTTGAGGCCCTGATGTTTGGATAAGTAAGACAGCTCTGTAGTGATATTTTGTTTGTGCTCTAACAAATAAAGTTTGCCTGAAGATCAGAGGGTGGAGCTAGACATTAGTTAACCATAGAGGTCTGGAGGTCTGTACAGACAGGAGACAGGAAGTGATATAGCTGGGCAGAGACAGGAGCTCTGCCTCTTTTCGGTCTGAGGAGTAGTGGAGGCAAGAGGTAAGGGTGGCTGCTCCTTTACTTCACTGATCTTTCAGTATTTACCCTGATATCTGACTCCGGGCTTTTATTATTAAGACCAATTAGAATTCACACTACACAGCTCCTCTCAAAATCAGGAGCATGCTTGGCAGAGCAAGTAATAGTGTGAAGCTGTGCCTTGGGAGCTTTTCCCTGAGGCCCTGATATGTAGAGAAAAAACAGCTACTTCTCTAAAATGAGAAACATGCTTCACAGAGCCAGTAATAGCCTGGGGCCAGAGCCTTAGGGAAGTTATGGCTTCAGATCCTGAGAGCCCAACTCTTCCCATGCTATAGGACCATGTTTATCAGTACCAACGCCACTGTATACTCAGTCTGCAGTGCTTTTTAGACATTTTGTGTTCTCCTTGTGTGACATTGCTTGATTAGTCTCCTGCTGATTCTGTCCCATTGTACGACTGATTCTGCTGACTTTGTCACATTGCTCCCCCCGAAATAGTACAAGATGCTGTACTTCTTAATAAACTTGCTTGGCATAATTCATAGCTTGTGCAAGACCTCCTGATCCCAAACATTTTTTATCTTCTCCATGGTCTATCCTCTTTATCTTTAGATCTCCTGGCCCTCTCTCTAAAGACGGTGTCAGTGAAGGACAATCTGATGAACCAGATTACGTGACCATGTTGGAACATATATTTCTGGGCCATGGAGACTAATATTCCCTTGGTGTTCTAATTTGCTTTCTGTTGCTGTGGTAAACACCATAACCACAGGCAACATGTGGAGGACAGGGTTTATTTGGCTTACAGGTTGCAATCCATCATGGAAAGAAGCTGTCTTAGTTAGGGTTTCTATTGCTATAAAGAGACACTGTGACCATGGCAACACTTTTATAATGGAAGACAGCAGGAAGAGAATGTGAGACACTGGGCCTGGCTTGAGCATCTGAGATCTCAAAGCCCACCTCCTGTGACACACTTCTTCTAACATGACCACACCTACTCCAACAAGACCACACCTCCTAATAGTGCTACTCCCTGTGAGTCTATGGGGGCCATTTTCATTCAAACCAACACAGAAGTCGAGTCAGGAACTCAAGGCAGCTAACAAGAACTGAAGCAGAGACCATGTAGGAACATTTATCACTGGCTTGCTTCCTGTGACTTGCTCAGCTACTGCCCAGGCCACCTGCATAAGACTGGCACCTCACACAGTGGGCTGGCCCACATTAGTCAGCAATAATGCTTCACAGACATACATACACACAGGCCAATCCGGAGAAGGCAGTTCCCCAATTAAGATCCCTTTCCCCCAGGTATATATAAGTTTGCATTAAGTTGACAAAAACCATGACACTTTGAGGTGAGAGCTGTGGTCCTGAGTTAACAGACCATTGCAACCTCTCTTCTGATATTATTCTGTAATAAACCCTGTCTTCTACTCTACCCCCTATGCCTCTTCTGAAGTTGGTTTGACCACAAATCTAAAAACTGGAGGTTAATTTCAGTGCCCGAGAATACAGTCCCCTTGAAAGCTAACATTTATCAACATTGACGTTTGTGTGTGTGACTGGGGTCAGCACTCTTCTTATACACATTCCTAACCCTCCCAAGCATCTGTGAAGTACATGAATTAGCTCTGTGTCACTAGGACAAAATACCTGAGCTAAACAACAGGCTTGGCTTGAGAACTTCCCAGAGGGTCAGTGTGCTGAAACTGGGCCGTTCCCTACTCTTTTTTCCACATTGTGTGAAACAGTGGTTTTTCAGGATGTGCCTTGCCCTGAGAGATCCATTTTATGGGAAGAATTTGGCCCCGTTTTGAATGCAAACAGGGAGGCAGGATGACCCTACTTTGCTCTGGCACTATCTAGAAGGCACACACTGAGAAATAATTTATTTCTAAAAGTAAAGAGGGTACCAGCCTACAAACTTATCGAAGTAAATTGGGACCATTTCGTCGCAATGGGCATATGAAAAATGTACTAGGGAAACCATGCCCAAGAACTTCCAACACACTAGACTGAGGGAAGTGTGTTTATCTCAGTCATTCTTTCTATGGCCTTTATCTTGTGCATTGTTTCTTAGTCAACAGAACCCATCTAAGGGAGATGTCACATGCACTTTATTGCTGGGTGATCTCTGCACTATTTGTGTGACTGAGACCAGGCCTGTAAGCTATGGAACCCATCTTTATGGAAGATGTCATAGGCACATTGCAAAAGAGTTTTGATGTAGTCACACCTAAGCTTTGTTGTTCTCTCGGGATTGAGTTAATTATCATCAAGAAACTGTTTTCCAAAATTGCATTGTGCTTAAATGTCCCTGAAATAAACTCTCCAGTGTCAGACTTTAGAAGTTTGAACCAATACTGGCTACTGAATCATGTTGAATGAGACTTCCTTCTTGCCTCACACAGATTGACACTCTGCTGGCCGTGGTGTTTGCCCACCATGCCATACAGGCCTTCTGACCTGAATTTGATCCCTGGAGTGCACAAAAAATGAAAGGAAGGGACTTTTGAATTCCACATGTGTATCTTCCCAAAACAAACACACAAACACACACACACACACACACACACACACACACACACACACACACGGAAAAAAAATTGTTTTTCTTTTCTTCTCTTTCTTTCTTTCTTTTTTTGAAATAGGGTCTGTCCTGGAACTCACTATATAGACCAGGCTGACCTCGAACTCACAGAGATCCACCCGCCTTTGCCTCCTGAGTGCTGGGACTAAAAGTATGTGCCACTATGCCAAACTGGGAAAAAAATTCTTAACAGCCTTTTAGATATAGCTTAAGATCATATACATGTATAATGGCACCACGATCACTGCAAGACACTTCCGAAGTGCAAGTCTCTTTTCAGAAGCCCAAACCCATGCTCTTAGATATGTCTTAGTCATTCCCTGAGCACCTCTGTGTTAACCCCGTCACTTAAATCTGTGTTTAAAAAATCTCTTTTCTACAAACTCCAATTCTGCTTTAGGAAATTCTCTTCTGCAAGGCAGTTAAGAATCCAGCTTGATCAGAATGGAAGCATCTAAAGGATAAAGCAGTGCACCGGCGGCTGGTGGCAGGTCTGGGCTGCATCACCCTGCTCCTCTGTTGACAGTGGTTGACTGAATCACTGTCTTTAATGTCCTTGATAGCCACTCACTGCACCTGCTTCTGTGTTTGACCCAACAGCCTTGCGAGGAACAGTTAAATCCTTTTAACAGGTATTAACAGACAACTAGCTTCCATCAACACAAAGGCTAAGGATGTCATCAGATATCATATGGATCGATTACACATTTCTCTCCTTCGTTGTGACCTGCTTACCTGATGTTTCCACCAAGGTGCCCCGGCCAGTGGGGTCTTCAACAGGGACCTAAAGAGAGGACCAGCGAATGAGAGGGACAAGAGACACAAAGAATGAGAGCAAGACAGCACGTCTGATCAAGCTCCAAAATTTTATTTTTCTCTCAAGGTATATATAGGTAGGCAAAGGGGATTGCAAGCAGGCAGGGACTTAATTATGGGGGTTGCAAGCAGGAAGGGACTTAATTCTGGGCTGTTCGGCCAGCAGGAAATGTTGCTCTGAAGGTTATCTATCCACCCTTGTCTAACTGCCTAATTGCTTAACTGCAGCTCATTCACCTGATATCTGAGAAGAGGTTCTGGTATTTGTGAGAAGAGGTTCTGGTGCTATGGAGACTTAAGCAAGGCCTAGATCTAAGAAAAGAGGAGAGAAGCCCAAATATGGCAGCATGTGTGTCAAGGGTCGCTTAGGCTTATGGCTCCTGTCACCAAGGTATCTGGAAAGTACATTGATTTGTGACTTCCTTTACTTCTGTCACTATCATAAAGTCCAGGAAACTATCCCCATGTTGGAATAGGGTATTTGGGACAGCCTGAATGCATATCCCGGAGTTATGGTCACCCCTATTTGGCTTAAGGATATAGTATCTTTTGTTCTTTTTGAAGTGAGAACACGTCTATTAAGTATCCACTTCCTCCAAGTAGGACTCAATGTTCAGTTGGCTCGCCCACGCACAGTCCAGGAAGCTGTATTCCTCTTTCTCTCCGAACTCCACCTGCTCAGAGAGTCTCCAGACAAAGGAAAGGCGACAAAAGCCAGTTCTGCATTCTTGATGGCTACTGCAACTTCCTCCCCTGATGTCAACAGCCTCCCATGTCCCTGCCTAAGCACTCAGTTTTTGACCATGCTTGGTCACAAACAGGGCTTGAGGCAGACACAGTCATCACCCCTTGTCTACAATCTATATAACTCTCCTGCCCTTGCTCTGGTGCAAGACTTCTCTGGTTGATATCCGAGACTGGTAAACTCGCCCAGAAGTTGCTTTTTTTTTTTTTTTCTGGTTTTTCGAGACAGGGTTTCTCTGTGTAGCTTTGCGCCTTTCCTGGAACTCACTTGGTAGACCAGGCTGGCCTCGAACTCACAGAGATCCGCCTGCCTCTGCCTCCCGAGTGCTGGGATTAAAGGCGTGCGCCACCACCACCCGGCTCAGAAGTTACTTTTGCCCTCAATATACCTGTTAAACTTTTTCAGTTCGGCTTGGTCTGGCTTACCATGTCAGTGGAGAAACTTATTATCAGCAGGTAGAAAACCTATTACTCCCCTCAATTTCCTTGACTTCCCAATAAGTTTAAAGAATTTAGAACATGCCATAGTCTATTAATAAATAGCAAATACTCACTGTTTTCCTGCATGTAGAGAATGGTTGCTGATTCCCCAAATGCACTCCATCCCAGCAAATCCCCAGCCCTATGGCTGGACCCTCCCCACAGAAGACTTCCACCAAGCAGGCCCAGGCCACACAAGCCAGAATGGGTGAGTGACCTGCCTACCAGCGAAACTGTACCCCTCCCTGGATTCTGTCCCCTGCAACCCTTCACCAGACCAACACCGGTCAAGCTTGTGCCTAGCCCTACTACCACCCAACCCCAGTGGCACTGCCCCCAACCCAGCCAATGAGAAGCAGGCCACACCAGCTACAACCACCCTCACTGGTCAACAAGTGACCTTTCCCCAGAACTACAGCAGACTCCATAGGCCCAGACACAGTCCACACCAGTTGGAAGAACAGAGGCCATAGGCCCATGTACAGTCCACACCAGTTGGAAGAACAGAGGCCATAGGCTGTAGCATGAATCTTAAAAGTTCTTATTTAATAAAATCAAACCTGAGGCCAGTTATTGGGGTGAACACTGGAAGGTCAGAGAGACAGAATAAGCCACAGCTATCTCACCTCGCCGGATCCTCAGCTGGTCTTGTTTCCTCAGACTGGATGCCCCGAGCCCTCATCCAGAATGGGTCTCAGCTGAACTGCTGCTAGAAGCCTGAAAGCTTAACCAGCCACATGCTTCTCCAGGCCGCTTCTCCAGGCCAAATGCTGCTAGTTTCTGGTCCTCACGCCTTATATACCTTTCTGCTTTCTACCACCACTCCCTGGGATTAAAGGCGTGCTTTCTGGGATTAAAGGCGTGGGTCACCATGTTTGGGTGTATCCTTGAACACATGAATTTCTGCCTCTGGAATGCTAGGATTAAAGGCGTATCCTACCCCTGCCTAACCTCTATGTTTAATATTGTGGCTGTCCTGTTCTCTGACCCCAGATAAGTTTATTAGCATACACAATATTTTTGGGGAACACAATACCCCCACAATAGGCCCATATACAGTCCACACCAGTTGGAAGAACAGAGGCCATAGGCCCAGACACAG
>CABHPH010129370.1:852-22783 GCA_902168325.1 Peromyscus nudipes
TTCTGTCTCGCTGACCTTCCAGTGTTCACCCCAATACCTGGCTCAGGTTTGATTTTATTAATAAGAACTTTTAAGACTCATGCTACAGCAGCCTGGTCTGCAGAACAAGTTTCAGTACAATCAAGCTTAGGCAGTGAAAGACAGGAAGCTAGTGAAGATGTAATTGAATGAGGAGGCCATGTTTCCAGCCACAGCAAGCAGCAGAACTTGGCAGCTGTGGCCAGGTTGTCTGGCTTTAAACTTAAGGTTAGAAGAAATGGGTTATAGAAATTGCCTCCATGACTATGGAATAACCCGAAGGTCAGGTGTAAATCAGGGTATCCCTGAATAGAGCCCTAGTAGAGAGATCATTGTGTGAAGCTGTGAACTTGAAGCCTGGATTGCCTTGGATAACCCAAGATTTTAGAGATGCCAGAGTCATGGAATACCTGCTAAGCTGAGCTGTTAAGGGGGAGTGGAACCAGCCCTAGAGAAAGCAGTGTGTTGCAGTCAACAAAGATGAACAGAGTTAGAGATCTGAAGAATATTTTGATTCAGAGTTTGGAGTTTGCCCAGCTGGTTTTTGGTCTTGCTTTGCTCCAGTATTTCTTCACTATACTCTTTCCCCTATGTTTTGGAAGGGTAATGTATACCTTATGACATTATATGTTGGAAGTACGTGACCTGATTTTTTTTTTAATTTTTATTTTAAAGGGGACTACAGTTAAGATATCCTTTGAATCTCAGAAGAGACTTTGAACTTTGAGTTTTTAAACATTGTTCAGCCTGTGATGGACTATGGGGACTTTGGAAGATAGACTAAATGCATTTTGCATTATGATACTGTTAAAGTTTTTTTGTAGCTGTGGGAGTAGAATGTGACAGTTTGAATGTATTTGGCCCCCATAATACCATAGGAAGTGGCACTATGAGATGTGGCTCTGCTGGAGTGGGTATGACCTTGGTAGATTACGTGTGTCACTGTGAACAAAGGCTTTGAAGTTTCCTATGCTCAAGATACACCCCAGTGTCTCTGTCGACTTCCTCTTGCTTTGAACACTCAGCTCTTCCTCTAACACCACATCTGCCAGCATGCTGCCATGCTCCCCGTCATGACAATAATGGACTGAACCTCTAAAACTGTAAGTGAGCCACCTCAATGAAATGTTTTCCTTTATAAGAGTTGCCATGGTCATGGTGTCTTATCACAGAAATAAAAAAAACCTAATTAAGATAATTGTCATAATAAATTACTTAAAAACACATCTTGCATATAGATCAGGTTTCTCTCATATAAAATATAAATTATTCACTTATTCTATGATACATAAACAGTTTTTCTCTTATAATACTAAGCACAATCTCAACTGTTTATAATAAGACAATTTTAGGAAGAAAATCAGTAGCATTTGAAGGCCAGAAAATATGTGGTCTGCTCAAAGATGATTATTTTCATGTACTACTAAGGTTATCTTTAAAGCAAAAGTGCTAACACAGCCTGTATTTTTTTTGAGTAAATATAAACATACACTGTAAACTGAAATGGACTCATTTTTTCTACTGGTACATATCACTAGGTGAGAAAGTTAAACAAGGTATTGGCATTAATGCCATATTGCAACTCATTAAAATACTTTCATAGTAAAATATAAATCTGTTTTGAAAGTAAAGAACCTATCACATGAATCTTTATTTTTAAAGCTTAGAAAAGATATTTCATTTATCAAAAGTATCTAAAAATATACTCATTTTGAAATATTTCAAGGGAGATAGTCATTTTCAGCATGAGCTAAAACATAAATATAGATACTACTATCGCCATACATCTATCAGCCCAGCCATGTAATTATTATCTATTCTTAAACTATATGTAAATAACTCTTATACTTAACTGAAATCTATCAAATATATTTATTTTGGAGACTTGGAGAATGGTCAGTGTCTAAAAATCCTTGCTTCTCTTCCAGTGAACTCAAATTCATTTCCCAGCATCCACCTGACTGCTCTCAATTGCTTGTAGCTCCAGTTTCAGAGAATCTAATGCCCTCTTCTGGTATCTGTGGGCACTAATTACACATGTGATACATGAATATACATGCAAGTAAAACATACACATAAAATAAAATGTAAAAAATAAATTAAAAAACATATGTGTTAGAATAAAAATGAGATGAACTATAATACCTTGATTCATGGTCTGGAGGAAACTACTTTGCTTCCTCTCTTTATGTCATACCTGCAGACTATTATGTAGCTGAAGTTTTCTCTCCGGGCCCCACCAAGCCCCGGCAGTCCCATAGCCCACTTATAAAATAAACATACAGACGCTTATATTATTTAAACTGTTTGGCCATTAGCTCAGGTCTATCATTGTCTAGCTCTTACTCTTATATTCAGTCATTTTTTATTAATCTATACTTTGCCACATGGCTCATGGCTTACTGGTACCTTACATCTTCCTTGTCCTGGTGGCAACTGCAGGCAATCTCCGCCTTCCCTTTCTGTTCCCTCAATTCTCCTCTCTGTTAGTCCTGCCTATACTTCCTGTCTGGCTACTAGCCAATCAGTGTTTTATTTATTAACACATTTGCCATACAGACCATCCCACAGCACTATTAGAAGAAACAAAAACACATGACAGGCTCATTATCTCTTGAATATTGAGAGCTTCTCAGGCTAAAGGAAAGCAATGCAACAAAAATTCTATTTCTTTGAAGTGGGAATATGTCACTCAAAAATGTGTCTTTTTTTAGGGTAGGGTCATTATTACTCTAAGAGAAATTTATATTCACAAGACATGATGGTTTTCTTAGTGTTACTACTGCTGTGATGCAGCGATCCACAGCCAGGCACCAGGCTGAGCTCCAGGAGTTCGGTCAAAGAGAGAAGGGGGATTCTATGAGCAAAGGGCATCAAGATCATGATGGGGAAACCTACAGAGACAACTGAACCAAGCTAGTTGAAACTCAGAAATACTCATGGATAAGGTGATGGAAAGAGTGTAAAATCCAGAAAGAGTAGCTAACTTTTAGTAAAACAGTGTTCTACAGACATAACAGAAACCTGTCCACATGATCTCACAGGGGCTGGGACCTCATCAATAAGACTTGTAGAAAATCAAGCCTGACAGAATCCCATCATGGATAAGAAAGTGCCTCACGAAGTCTCTTATTCCTGTATGAGAAGCTATTACATGCTATGAGGGTGGAGAGTGAATTTTCTGAGGGATGAGGTCCTGAGAGGATAATTGTAGTCCAGTTGATGGTTCTATGCTCATGCATGTACAGACAGTATTAAATTCTGTGGGTATTAAAAGAGAGAAAGAACACACAAAGTTCAGAAGTAAAAGTGTTAGGGGGATAAGGAAGTAATTTGAGGGTAGGAAATGGGGATGGATTTGACCCAAACATATTCTATGTATATATGAATATTAAATAAAATTTTAAAAAGTTAACACCTTGATAAACTTTCACCCTTTTCTTAAAATTTATTTCAAAGAAATGACCATACTTTCTCCAACACTCTTCATTAATCAATAAGTAATTTCTATTGATGTCCTAAGGAAAATCTTGACTATGTTTATTTTACCAATTATTCCTTGATTTTTATTGTGTCTAGACATTATTTTGGCCATAAATTTGCTGACACATTGATCAATTTTATGTAACAACTTAGCCATATCCTGAGTTACCCAGATATTGGCTAAATGTGTTTCTGGGTGTCTCAACATGTCTTTTAAATGATGCTAACAGTTTCATTGCTAGTGTTAATGCATCTCAGCATATAAGCTGAAGAAGCAACCATCTCAAAGTTACCAAGACACTCCCTTTATGTGATTCATGCCTGCACATAGGTTTATTGCTTTCTTTGAACTTTTCTTCTATCTCAAGACTCACAAACTTTAATTTATTTTGTCGTCTTGAAGGCTGACCTTATGGCTGTGTGTAATGTATACACTACCTGTGATAGCTAATCTCAGTTGTCAACTTGATGTAATCTAGAATTACCTAGGTCAAAAACATTTGAAACTGTGGAGACCTCCTACTCTGGGGGTCATTTCAACTAGAATTCTGGACGAGAGAAAGACAGAGACAGAGAGAGAGAGGGAGGGAGGGAGAGCAGAAGCAAGGAAAGAAGAATGAGAGAGAAAGATGGAGGGAAAGAGACACAGAGAGGCTAAACACAAACATTCATTTTTCTTTTCCCAACATGGGATGCGATGTGACCAGTTGATTTAAACTTCTGCTGCCTTCATTTATCTGGTCTGATCTGATGGATTGTGCCTTGGACTGTGAGCCAAAATAAATATTTTCTCTCTTAAATTGCTTCTCTGTTGTACTTTCTATTTTTTATTTTATTTATATGTCCTTATGTTTGTTTAATTTGGATGTGTTCCTGTGGGGTCTGAAAGAGGTGATTGGATTTCTAGAGTTACAGGCCATTGGGAACCATCCTATGCATGTTCAAGGAACTGAACTTGGGAACCTCTGGAATAGCAGCAAACACAATTAGCCAATAAGCCCTTTCTCCAGCCTTATTTACTAATTATTCAAAATAACTGGAAAAGTAACTAAGATAGAAAGCTAATATTAAGAGATGTGGATATTGCTGTGAGAAATCTGACTGAAACAGGCAAGCATAGGACATAGTTTATCAATCTGGGATTTGACATGGCTTGGGCTGTACTTGGCCTTCTGTTCTAGTCCAATGTTCTTGACATTCTAGAAACGCGAAGCATACTCATCCCTCCATGGAAAATGTACCTAAGTACCTGGTGCCAATCTAGAACCCCTGCCTACATCAAGTTGCACACACCCAACTCTGAACTGTGACATAGGTTTCTTCTCCCTTAATTACCATCAAATTTGGACAAATTGTGTTCTCAGGTCTGGGCACCAGAATAGGAAAGTTTATCTAGCCTTAAAGGGTTTGGGGTGCATGCCCTATAAGGCAAACTTTGTCCAGAAATGTGGATTTTAGAGAGACTCCACCACTTACTACCTTGAGCATATGTATGACTAGGCCTGATAAAATAAGATGTATCGTCAGACACGCACAATAGGGAAATGTTATGTAATTTATTTTGTAAATCAAGATAGAAAATTACTCATTCTGTATCCCTTAACAGCCAAACACTATCTTCTTTCAAACCAAATCAAAAGAAGTCCTGATATTAATTGGAGCCCTGGAGTACCCTCACTTGTGTGGCCCACTGTCAATCTTGTGTATTTCTTTCGGATCAGTGCTACTGTTTCACTGTGAATCAAGTTCCCTGTTAATCTACAACCTCTATGACCCATTCTTTAAATTCTCTGAATAGGAGGCCAAACCTGTAGATACTCTGCCCAGATCCCACACACCAGTAACATGGCCATGTCATTCATTGGCACATTGTTACAAAATCCCTTGTATGTTGGAAGCAGAGTTTAATAATTAATCTTAGTGAAAGTTTAGATTGAAAGAATACTGACAGAAATACACACAATGAAGGCCAGGCTCAGAACACTTCATCAGAGAACAAGGACTCTCTCAGGAACAGCCTTCGGAGCTATGTGTATGATGTTTACCAAAAATTTGGTTTCACTCTGCATGTGTCCTGAGAATTAGTATAAAGTTAAGTTTCTAGATAATTGGAAAACTTGTTTGGCAGAAGAAATTTCAAGACAGGATCACATTTAGAGTCATCCTGAGAAAGCTGCAATTGTTAAAGATATTGGAAGGACTGGAGAGAAACTGCCTGTGTTGTACTGGGACAATAGAAAACACATCTTCAGAGCAAATTTTTACCCATTGGAGGTTCCATCTTGTACACAACCAAATTCATTTAGAAGAAGAAAATATCAAGTGAAGTGGGTTACCTTGTATCTGTGGAATTTTCCTCTGGGTTAACACATGGAGGCTGATATAGCTGTGATTCAAGGAAGCTAAACTACATCTCAGTTTGACAAAAGAAATAAAATTGTTTTTTTCCTAATCATAATGGCTTTGTAAGTAAGGAAGATGCAAGATTTTTAAGCATGAAAGATTCCTGCTCCACAGTTTTAGAGTGGAGCTGAATTCATCCAGTATGTCACAGGGTCAGAATCTGTGGAAGGGGTCCCTGAAATTCCATTTCATGAACCTGTGAAGGTGAAGCCTAAGCTTCAGCGGAGACATCAGGATATTGGTGAGGCCAAGACCAGAAGAAATACACATAGGAATGCCATAGACATGGAGTGGAAGCTATCTTAGACAGAGGGTGGATGTACAGAAGGTGACAGAAATAGAGACTTATGGCTAAGTTCTCTGGACCTCAACTATTTTCATCATGACCCCAAGATGTAACACATAAAAATACAGGATTTGGTGTTTGCTTTGTAGATTTTGGTCTTGTCTTGTTTTGACCATTCTTTGCCGTACCTTAGTTCTCTCATTTCATACCGTAAATGTTTATCCTGTACCATTAAATGTTCAAAGTATGTAGTATGCTTCTTTTAAATTTTATGTAACATTACAGTAAATAAATTTCCTTGAATCATAGACAGAATACAAACTTTGCACTGTTAAACTGTTGGAATTGATGAAGAATATATGTACTTTAAAAATCGAATTGTATATTTTTTTATTATGAAAAGAACAAGAAACTCTGAGGAAAAGTGGTAGAAGATACCCCCATTTGTTTTCTGCTGCTATTAAAGATTTTAAAAAAACAGATCAAATATAACTTGGGGAGAGGAATCATTTATTTGGCTCATATTTCCACATGGTCATTCTTCATCCAGGAAAGCCAGGATAGGAGCTTAAGATAGGATTCTGGATACAGAAAATGAAACAGAGACCATGGAGGGAAACTACATACTATGTTGCTCTTCATGTCTGGCTTAATGTTCTGGATAAAATACAAATCAAAAGCATCTTGTAAGAGGAAAGTGATTATTTGACCAAGAGCTGACAGTCCATCACTGGAGGAGGCCACATCAGGAGCCTAGCAAGGATCTGGAGGCAGTAACTGAAGGACAGACCACAAGAGAATGCCGATTACTAGATTATTATCCATGGCGTAGTCAGCTGCATTTCTTATACAGTCCTAGCTCACTCTCCAAAGAATGGCACTGCCCTGAGGGACAGGATCCTCCTATATCTACTAACAATAAAAAATGTCCCACAGGCATGTTAATTTTCCAATTCAAATGGAGTGGGGGGGGCAATAGAAGAGCTAGATTGAGGAGAGAGAGGGTGGAAATGATGTGTATACAGCACTCACAAACAAAATTTACATTTCTTAAAAAGGTATAAGATATGGCTAAGTTCTCCTTAAAACTCCAAAGTCTTTTTATTTTGAGCACCAATAAATCTAAAATAAGTCACAGTATTTGCTATTCAAAGAGCAGAGAAATGGAGCACAAATGCAGTAAAATCAAAGCAAAGCTAAAATGCATCAATATAAACACCCCAAAATACAACATCTGGAACTCACCATCTCTTCCCCTCCAAAGGATGTGCATGACTCCAATTAGTCAGCTCTTCCATCCACAGTGCACACAGCTTGTCCTATAGGCAGTGGCAGTCTCTGCCCAACATCAGCTGCTGTCCTTGTTGCCCATCCATAGTTCTGGTTCTGGCATCTGCAATATTCTGCAGATGCACCTTCAGGAGAATGGCTACTCCTGGATCCTCACAGTGCCAATTCTCAGCTGCTCTCCAGGACAACATTTTGCATTCAAAACCAAGAGCATGTAGCACATTCATGTCTTAACAAGTTTGTCTTCTAGACTAAGATGGAACATTGGCCACTTTTGAACCACAGCTTCTATGGGCTGACCATGAGGAAATACTTCCAAGAAGATTTAACTTCATGGATGATATATGAATATTTATTCCACTCTTTAGATGCTTTATTTTTTTCATTGATATTATAATAGTGTATGTTCCTTTTTTTATTTTTACAACAGGATAATATACCACTATTAAGTTTATCAAATCACAATTCAGTAATTCAAGGAGTCTTTTCATATTTACAATGCACCATGCAGTGTACTTGATAGTTTATATAGATACAGCTGTAATCACAGTTGATTTTTCAGCTTCAGCTATCCAGCATCCATTCTTCCAGGGAAGCAAAAGTTCCTTTTCCACAGAGTCGTAACTGAAAACATCACACAGGCAGTAGTAATAGAATCATTGTTTCTCTCTGAAACTTTGCAAGCCAGCCACATCAATGAATTTCTTTCAGCATTCTTGTCTTCCAGGCTCTCACAGAAAGCCCATTAAGGTACAAGCAGTCAATGGCTTTCCTAGCCCCAAATTCCAAATGTATCTACAATCCTCCCATAAAACATCATTGCTTCGTCCTTCACAGAAATACTTTCAGTACATTAGGTATCAATTTATGTTCTATTTTACATTCTTTTTCAGTGATTAAAAAAAACTGACCAATGGCAACTTAGAGGAGGAAAGGGTTTGTTTGTTTTACATTTCATATCACAATGCATCATTGAGGGAAGGCAAATTATGAGCTTGAGGCAAGAACCTGGAGGTAGGAAATGAAATACACCACGGAGGAAAGCTTCGTACAGCTTTGGTGTTCCATGGCTTGCTGAACTACATTCCTAAAACAGCTGATTCCCTCCTGCCTAGGAATGGCACAAACCACAGTTTCTTGGGCTCTCCTATATCAATCAGCGATTATGAAAATGCTCTACAGACATGGTCATTAGCCAATCTGATGGAGGAAATTCTTTAACTGAAGGCTCTTTCGCCAGGTCTGTCAAGTTGAAAATGGAAGCTAATTATGACAGAAGGGTGTGATTTTAAGCAATGTGTTTTGGTCCCAAGTAGAAAAGAAGAGGAGTTGTGATGGTCAATCTCACTTGTCAATTCTATGGAATCTAGAAAATGAGCCACTGGACATGTCTGTAGGATATTATTATGATTAAATTAATTGAAATGGGAATATCCATCTACTGTGCCTTAGGAAAATGGTCCTGCAATGAATAAACTTTAAAAAGTGAGCTAAGTACTATCATTCATCTCTCTGTGTCTTTTTGTCCTGGTTGTGTATATAATCAATCAGTTAGTTCTGGCTCTTGTGACCTCGACTTACTATCATGATGTACTGTACCTTGAACTATGTTCCAAGACAAACTCTTATGTTGCTTTTGTGAGGTATTCAAAAGTAGAAGCTGAAAGAATAAGTAAAGTAGTAAGTAATCATTCTCCTACCAAGTCATCAACCAGCCTCGTCATTGGAATGTTTCAGTAGAACTTATACCATTGGTTTTTAATCTACCAATTACAGATCTTGAATGTTCTTAGCTCTACAATCATGTAAGACAATTCCTTATGTAAATCTCTTAGCATATTTAAATATAAAATAGTCTAAATATTGATAGATCAATTTTTCATTGCATAGCATTTATTTCTTTCTGGCCTCCTTGTACACTTGAATAATTCTACTAATGCAAGACTGTCTCAATGCTACCTAAAATTCTTTCTCAATACTATTTTTCTTAGCCTGTCAGCTAAATGTTTAGCATGAGACTTCTATTTTTTTATTTTTAGATTATTTATTTTACTTCACTTTATATTTCATTGCGTTTGTGTAGCAAATTTTACTTAACCCACTCATTCAACAGCTATTCACAAGAACATGATATCTTGCAAGAATTATATCAGGTTATTTGAATAAAGGGAAAATAAAACAACTATCTCAGTTCAGCTGAGAGTTTGTGACTTACAGTGAATAGACAAAGTTTAAATGTCTATTGTATATACTTTATATATTAATTAATAAATATTTATTGAAATGTGTAAAGAGACAATGGACTGAAAATAAGTAAATGAACTATTGAATTTAACAATATTTTCTGTCTTTATCTCCCTCAATGTAAAATGCTAACAGTTTGGCTATTGAGTGCCATTTTCACGTGTTATATTTTTACATTCAGCTGAGATGGTCTGACAGAAATAGTTTTCCAATTCTGAAGTTATGTTTATGTATAAATGAGCATTCTGAATGTGAGCTACACTTCAAATTTATTATAGATTTTGCCATTGATTCTTGAGGAATGGACTACAGAAATCTCCACTTAACAGCCTAACTGAATGTGTAATTGAAAATGTTGTAGAGCATCTACTGTATTCTTCATTAGATCTTCGTTTGAATTCAAATCGAAATAAGACAAGGTCAATAGCTCCCATAGAAATAAATAGACTTGTTTGTGAAATAAGTTAGACTTCTAGCATCCAGCTGATACAATCTATCAAGATTACATTTTCAAATCCGTTATACATTACTAGAAACATGAAACTCAAATTATCTAATGACTTTTCTACATATCTAATATATTTAATATAAAAAGAAAAGTCACCTGCTGGAAGGCACTCTACAGAGACTATTTTTGCTTGCTGTCATATTTGTTCTAAATTTCAGAAGTGACAAAAAGAAATACTTCCCCTAGAAATAAGAAGCCAAAATTAAATGGCAATTGCTGGAGCCAATCATGGTGTTGAAAGATACTGAGCTAATTGGCAATTCTGGAGAAAAGGAAGGACATTGAGAGAGTGACAGTATGATTTACTTTCCTGAAATTTGTGCCTTATATACAGAAATTAGCTGTGTCAGAGAGAATTGAATCTTCAATTATCTGACATTGGATGCCTGTGAAAAAAAGGGTATGAATTACTCATGAAATAGAACTAGAGTCAGAGCTGGAAAGAGGGAATGAAGGGAAAAAGAAAGGGTGGAGAGAGGGACTAGAATGGAAGATAAAGAGAATGAAGGAAAGGAAAGAAAGATGAAGAAAATAAAGGAAGAAAATACATATAGAATATGGCAATGCAAATTTAGCCATCATGGAAGCTAATGTGACACTAATAAAGCAATGTAAATATTGAAGTGCAGGGTATGATAGAACTCAAAATTTAGGAATAAGAGATGATCATATGTTTATTAACTAGTTTTGTCTAAAGAAAACCTCCTATGCTAGTTACAGGAAAATATTTTCAAGTTTCCATTTTATGCCTACTCTAAGACTCTTTCTATCCCATATGAGTCGGGTTAAAAGAGACAGTACCATTCCCACACTTATAATTTGAAAGTATGCTTTTTCTAAATCCTGCAGACATGATAGACAATGTTATTAAGGCTCTTAAAGTAATTTTACCCTTAACAAATACTTTTAATTAAAATATTACATAATTTCCCTGCTCCTTCTCTTCATCCAACACCTCTATAGCTCACCTATCTGTAGCTGCCTACCTCAAACATTCATTGACACCTTTTCTTTAATTATTATGAATAAGAGAGAATTACATATGTATGTATACATATATAATTACATACTGCTGGACATATTTAGTATTATTTATATGTATACAATTTTAGGGCTGACCACCTGCAACTCTTATAAAGAAAACATTTCATTGAGGCTGGCTTGATTACAATTTCAGAGGTTAAGTCCATTGCCATCATGAAGGGAAGCATGACAGCGTGCAGGAAGACAAGGTGTTGGAGCTGAGAGTGCTACATCTTGCAGGCCACAGCAAGTCATCTGAAGTGACACTGAGGGAAGCTTGAGAAAAGAGACCTCAAATTCTGCCCACATGTGACACACTTCCTCCAATAAGGCCACGACTCCTAATAGCGGCACTCCCTTTGGGGGCCATTTTCTTTCAAACTACCACACACTTGATGCTCAGGTTTTTATCATCATTTTGTAAGGGTCTGAGGAAATGCTGAAGGAAGACCCCAAACTAAAATAGTATGTAAGCAATAATAAAGAAAAGGGCATTTATTATACCAGGGTATACAGGATCTTTCACCTGTATAAAATGGAGACAACCCTGAGAGGAGTGTGCTGGCCCCATTTAAGCACAGTTAGGGGAATTTCAGGAACAGTTAGGTCATCTCAAATGTGATTGCTTAAGCAAGCAGCAGTTACACTAGTATAGTTTTAATTGGCTGAGGTTTAGTCTTATTATTTTTTAACGTACTTGAACAAGCTTGGGGAAGTTCCAATGTGACTCAAAGGGGGCTGCTGGATTTGTCCCTGAGACACTGTGAGACTGACTTAGGACTTGTATTTATTTTCTCCCTGATCCTGAATGTAAGGGCACTGTGGATAAATAGCCCTTTATTGGAAGAGACACCTGTTTTGTCCTTCTCAGAGAACTGAAACCCAAATTCAGTTGTGAAGGTGGAAGAGTTTACCCCCTTGAATTTGACCCGTTGTGGCTTTATGTAACAGTCTTCATATTCTGCAAAGACAAACTTATTTGATGAGAGTTGAGAGCTCTGCTTCACTTATCAGTCAGCATAAGGATGAGTATTTAGAACACAGTTAGGAATTAAACTGATTTAAGAAAGAGGCAACAGTAGGTTTTTCTAAGACCTATGAGTTTACTAGCCATGGGTTATTGGCAGGAATTCTTGTAACAGGCCTGATTATCACTAAGATACAAATTAATATAATATGATATGATATGATATATGATATGATATGATATAATATAATATAATATAATAAATATAATATTAATACTATTATTGCATCTTTTAGTATCTTGCTATGCTGGTCATTATTGCGGTCCATAGACATCAGAACTGGGTAGTAATCTTGTCTTCCTTCCTCCCTCCACAGCTTACAAATTACTTTTTGGATTTCCAAAATTTAGTCAACTTGAAGGAATTTCTTTGCTTTTCTTACTGTCTGACAGATGGTACAAATCTAAAAGCCATATAGAACCAGAGGATTTCCCAATGCATGGTCATGGTGGAAAGAAAGTTGTGTCACAAATTGGGAAAAGCAGAGAGCTCTTAGCAAAAAAAAAAGAAAACTAAAGAAAAATTGAAGACCATTGTTTTGAATGCGCTCCCCAACTTATAGGTTTGTCTATGAGTAAAAGTCAAAGAATTGGCTACTATGTATCAACGTATTTTATTAAATGCAAACTATTATTTGATAAATAATGCATAAAAATCATTTGAAAATCACAAAATCATTATCAAAATTCTATTCTGTTTATGCTTACTAGAAACTGTAGGAAGCTCTGGAATTTTTCATAGATACCTCAGGTCTCATTAATTCAGCTGAAACTTCAGGGTCACATTAATGAGTGGCTTCATTTTATTTTGATTCAGCCATAGAACCTTTGATTTACATTGACTTGAAATCAAAGTATTCTGTAGATCTCTTTAGCATCTGCCAGGATGAACCTGAAGCTATATTGGGAAATACTGAGATAAATATTTAAACTTCATTTATTCTTGGTTTTCACTACGCACTGATCTCTGTGAATACTCAAGGGCCCTGTACTTCAGGTGTGCTTTTTGGAATGGGTATAAAAGTTCAAGTTTTTTTCTCATTTCTCCTAGCTAATGGATCACAACTTTGGATTAATATCAAGTATTTGAATTTTTCTAATAGTCACATATGACTACCTCAGTTGTGTGTCATGGGCCTTGGAAAACAGTAGTAGTGCTAATTCATAGACCAATTGTGAACAGTGAGTTGAATATGATGAAATATTCATTTTTCATCTGATAACTACAAGCTCTCTTGCTGACTAATGAACCCCATTTCTATTTGTCTTCTACAAAAGTTAATATGATTTCAAAGTTAATGACTGTTAATCTTTGCAATATTTGAATATATCTTCTTTGTGCACAACCACTCTAATACATGCATGTCACTATCTTTATAAATGAGGAACTATGCTCATCTGTGGTAAAACTATATATTTCTTCTGAAAGAAAACTGTCCTTTAATAGAAACAATAAACAAACAAACAACAACAAAGATCAACCACCACCACCACCAAATATCTGATAATGATACTAACATTGTCTTAACTTATAAAATATGTTCAGGTGGGTACAAATACTCCAAAAATTGAATCACTTTTTACCTTTAATATTTGAATAGATTATGTCCTATAATAAAGTAATATTTTAGTTGGCTAAACATATTTTGCTTCTAAGATTATCATTAGCTTTACCAATTTTTGGTTAAAGAAGGAATTCTGTTGAGCTGTATTTCTTTTCTGACTTAAAGGTCATGATAATTAAAACTATTCCCCCCTTTTTTTTCTTTTGAGTACTTCAGAATTATTGTCTAAACAAAGGGAACTTACTCAAAAAATACCAAGGCATAGAGTTTCTCTTAACTTACAAAAGAAATAGACATATACATTTTCAGGCCGGGGTATTTGTATTAGATTTTTAAATTTCTTTTATGAAGTTGTATACATAACAATGTTTTAACAGAGCACCTGCACTAAAATTCGAACTATATGAAGGGAGTCCCATTTATGAATTTTCTCATTTACCAGGCATTTCTGAGAAATCCAGAGTAAGCTGTTTATTTATGGGTGAGGGAAAGTATTGTCTTAACATATCTGTGAGCCACAAGCAAATTATAATTTTAAGTAAAGAATAAAAAAATTATATAGAGGGGATATAGAAAGAGGAAGAACACTAAAAAAATCAAAGAATTGAATTGAAAATATTAATCTATTAGATTCAGCTTGAATTTTTGTCCATCAAGAGTTATTGTTTTTCAGAAGATATTTGTTGCATTATATTCTATGTGTTAATTTTTCAACCTAATTAACAGACTCAAAGTAATCTATGTAATTATGTAATAATACCAACTCTATATTATTTTCAAAATTGAATAGTCACTAGAACAAGTGTGCACCTGACAGCTTTTTAGATTGAATACAATACTATGCTTTGGTAATTACTACATAAAGAGAACCAGTATGCATAAATTATCTACACACATATATATACATAAATATAAAGCTAAAATAAAACCCAAACTGTATATTTTAATAAACCTCTACATAAGCTGACATTTTAACCCATTAAAAAGAAGATAAATCTGAGATAAAATTCTCAACAGAACATTGAAAAAATTACTAGTAGTAGTAAATATGAATGGTTCTGGATATGTGTTATAAAATTTATTAAAAAATAAATAAAATAAAATAAAATTAGGGCACTGGAGAGATGGATCAGCAGTTCAGAGCACTAACTCCTCTTTCAGAGGATGCAGGTTTGAGTTCAAGAACACATGTGGCAATTCAGGAGCTTCTGTAACTTCAGATCCATGGGATTGGAAACCCTCTTGATGAAATCAGGCATTCACTTTGTACACAGACATACAGGTAAGAAAAGCACTCATGCAATATAAAAATATTAATAAAGAAGAGATCGCAATAAATTTCTTTTCATATAATTTACTTCTGGGAAAGTGAGTAAAGTTTACAGAAATAATTTTGTATTTGGATACAGGACACTAGAGCTCTCTAATGGACCAACATAGACAAAAAAAAAAAAAGACAGAAAAAATTGTTAGTAATTTTACTTAAGAAGAGAAATCAATCTCCTTTTTAAGATAAGTTAAAAGGATTAACATTTGTCATTAATGCATATGAAAGAAATTTCAAGTCTCTAAACATATAATAGTTATTTCAAAAGAGGAACATGAATTAGCATGCTTTAATCAGTTCACATTGTTTACCCTACTGCAATATCATACTAGTCTTATATATACAGAGCAATTAAAGCATAATAAAATTTAAAAATATTCTAAAGGGTATGAAATACTGGGTTTTACTACATATGACATACATTTGTCAAACCATCATACTGTAATCTAAAAATATTTATAATTAAGTTATGATAAGAGTTCAAATTTATTCTTACATCAAATGAGAAATCTGAAACTATGAACACATTTGAAGAAGCATAAGCCAAGCTTGTTGGAGAATACATACAATCCTTGCACTTGGGCGGTTAAGAGTGGAGGTGTATCTGCAGCTCAAAGTCAAATTGGACTCGACAGTGTTACAAAAATGTTGTTCATCTTAAAACAAAATCCCAAAAAAAGATGTATAAAAAGGTAGAGTACTAGGAACAAGCTAGCCAACGGTCAAAATTATTCCTACCTTTTTTATGAGAAAGAAGCTACAAGTCATTTGGCTTCAGTAGTTCACCTCTACTTACAGGCATTCCATGGAAACTGAATTGAAACAGAGGCACAGCCATAGATAGATAGGAAGAGTTGTGACAGCATGTAACAATGAAATCTTAACAATGTCCTAATCGCTTCTCATTACTGTGAGGAATTCCCTGGGATACTGACTTACCGTCTCAGGGTTTCAGCTGTTCTTGCCCCTGGCCAGTTGACGCCATCTCTGCATCTGGAGGAACTGTCATGGTGGGAAGTGAAGAGAAAAATGAAATCATCTCCTGGTGGAGAGAAAGCAAAGAAGGACCAAAGGGGCAAGGAGACGAATTTAATCCCCAGAAGGAAACCCCCAAGGTACCAAAGACACACTTCCTTCAACAAAAGCAAACTTTAAAAGCATCTGTTACCTCTCAATACACTCATGGAATTATGTACTTATCAATGTTTTAGTCTATTGGAGTAGGTCAGAGTTTACAAGTTCCTATCAATTGCTAAACGCCTCACCTTGGAACATAGTTTTATTGTGTACCAACCACTTAGCACTTAGCATATGAAGGATATTAGAAACATAAAGTAGAAAAATACCCTGATAAAAAAGTATGCTAGTGAATGCAAGTGGAAACTAATTTTTCTGGATAAATGTAATAGCATTGTATTACTATCAGGGATTGTTCTAGAAATAAACAAATATAGGAATTTTCATCTCAGTAAACCCTGAATAACCCCATCTTTACTTAATCCCTCCAGTCTGATTTCTTAGGAACTGGCACCTTATTATTTTATTCCTGATAGGTGCCACTGTGTCTAGAATGAGAGGAAATGTCAAAGGAATTTTGATTTTAATTCCTTTTGTGAATAATCACATTGAAAATTGCTTAATAAGTGAATTGGCCATTGGCATTTCCTTGGTGAACTGCCTGTTCCATTAATTTGCATATTTATTGATTGCATTATTAGTTATTTTGGTGATTGCTTTTCCAGGTACTTATATATTCTGTATATAAATTCCTCATTACTTTACAGATTTTCTTCCATTCTGTAGTCTCTTCATTGTGGTAATTGAATGCTTTGCTGTTCAGAAGTCTTTATTAGAGTTAATAAAAACTGTTAATTCTTTCTATTACTTCCTTGTCTTTAAGTCTTTAAGTGTCTTAATAGGAAAATCATTTCCTAAGCCTATACCTTCAAATGTTTACCCTTTGCTTTCTTATTGGAGTTTCAAAGTTTTGGGTTATTGTGCTAAATTCGTTCTTCCATTTTGGATAAGATTTTTGGTGAGAATAAATGATACAAACCTAGCATAATTTCCTAGGTGTCAATATTCAACATCATGAACAATTGTTGAAGACATTGCTTCTTTCTCCCATATGTTTTCTATCATTCTAAAAAATGATATAACTAATGACTATAACTATGTAGGTTAGTGTCTCTTTTGCATTCTATCCCATTGAATTGAATATCTGTTTTTACAACAGCACCATGACATGTGTGGAAATGATTATAATACCTCTAGCATTTCTTTTCTAGATCAGATTTATCATGTAACTGTGGCTAGTCTGGAAATTACTATGTAATTCATGCTGTCCTCAAACTCACAGAGACTTACCTGCCTCTGCCTCCTGACTGCTAAGATTAAAGACATAATTCTCCACACACATCTCACAATGTTCTTTTTCTGAAGAATTGATTTCATTGTACTACATGATCCATATAATTCAGCTCCTGCAAATAATGAAACAGCAATTGTTTATGCCTAACTTATCATAATCACAATTCTTTGTTAGCAAAAATCAGTGTTCTAATGCTTGTACTCATTGTTACACTCTCTACTACCTCTGAGACTTTGAAATATTATTTTGAAGAAAATGTGGAAGCCAAATATTTATGAAATAGAAAATAAAAGGACTAAACACAATTTCATCATGCTAAGGATTTTAAAAATTGTTACAGAAAATATTCTTTGTATAACTGCCAGGACTCAGCCCAAGAATGATATCATGAGAATTCTGACTGCCTGGAGAAAGCTCAAAAAAAAACAAAAAAGTCTTGTGACCTTAATTTCTTCAAAACACAGAATTGTTCTTGGAATGTGATTTGTGCTCCTCTCAGGTACAGCAGATAGAAATGAGCTTAATTCTGCTATTGTTTTTCATATGCCTCTGTAGCTAGAGAGTTTTCTCTCCGAGTCCCGCCAAGCCCCAACAGTCTTGTAGCCTACTTATCAAATAAACACACAGACGCTTATATTATTTAAACTGTTTGGCCTAATGGCTCAGGCTTCTTGTTAACTGTTCTTATATCTTAAATTAACCCATTTCTATAAATCTATACCTTGCCACATGGCTCGTGGCTTACCAGCATCTTCACATGCTGCTTGTCATGATGGCAGCTGGCAGTGTTTCCCTCCACCTTTCTGTTCTCTCAATTCTCCTCTCTGTTAGTCTCGCCTATACTTCCTGTCTGACTACTGGCCAATCAGTGTTTTATTTATTGACCAATCAGAGCAACACATTTGACATACAGACCATCCCACAGCATGCCTCTATGCAAAAATAACTTTTTGCCATGTACAACTTGTCATTGTGATTGTAAATGTTTGTTATTGTGATTGTAAATGTTACTCAGGTTACTTTTCTTAACCTTCAGAGTGTAAGTTGTCTGATTCTCTGACTAAAGTTGGCTACTGCATGAGACTTTGGTCTGTCTCATTTTGAGGACCTCCTTTCTCAGATTCATGGCACCAATTAGGGTAGTAGACATATAACTAGTATAAAATATTAGCATTAATTATTACTAACAATTTTTTTCTTCTCAGTTCACCCTCATAGTTCATATACTGTATTATTTGCTGTGATCAAATGTCTCCCCCAAACTATGTGAGAACACATTGCAATTTGCTGATTTTGTTAGACCGTACACTTAAATAAGAAGTCAATATTAAAGAGAAAGTCAGATAAAATCAGGAAGGAAATGGAAAAGTAACAGAAATAAATAAAATATTTCATATCAATTGGCATTGTGCATCCATAGGTTAGTAACCATTCTAGCTAATGATACATGCTGATATTTCCAAGATCCAAGATCCAAGACATTGTAATATTCATCACTTTGTACATTTCTTCACTCTTCCTAAACCTCAAGAGTAGTTAATGATGTTTAACCAAACACTTGGATTTTGGAGCAGCACAAACTGAATGTTAACTGGTCATTAATAAACACAGATGGTTCCAAATTCAATAGAGACCTCATAGGAAGCAAATTTGAAAAAACATCAGCAAATTCTTAACATAGGACAAATGCATTAAATCTAATCCTATTTACATGAAAATCATTGAAAATCATAGGTCATATCTATAATATTTCACTTAATTTTTCTGTTCTTTGCCAGTCAAACAAACATTTTCTTATCTTTTCACAAAATCAGAGGTATTCCTTTGATAGATGAGAAGTAAACATTCAAGATATGGTTAATCACAAATTCAAATATACAAAGTTGTTTTCTTTTGGAAGAATCTACTATTTAATTCTTATGTCATAACTGCTTCTACTTTCTTTTCCCAAGTTTACATATGAAAATCTATTATTTCATTTATACAACCTGTTCATTTAATGATTAGGTAATTTGCTGCTGAATTCATTATCCTTACAATTCTACTGATCAGAGGTGTTAGACTGTCATAGTTCAACATAATTGGCCGGGTTTCTCCTATATTGGACACATCCTATTACTCAAAGATATAGTCAGCTACATTTTGATGGGGTCAGAAGTTCTTGCAGGAGAAAATGCATGTCTGAAAATTTGAAGTTTGTTAGTCACTGGGATTAGTTTCTCTCCACTTTGTTCAAAAACATGAAAAAGGTACTACACTATAAATTTAACTTCCATTGTTTAAAGAATTTAAAGACTGTATCAGGGATTACATAATTTTACTGTACTTGGTCTTATTCGATTATAATTTCCATCCATAAGAAACAATCTCAGTTATTGACTAGAATTGCTGAATCATTCTGATATTTTGATAGAGCAATCACCCACTTCTTGTGTCCAATATTGAACAATGGATGACAAAATAATATGTAAAACTTGTAGTTAAAATTATGAAAAACTGTTAGCTATTCTTCATAATGACCATGTGTTTAGAGATTTCCTTATTTAATGGTGAAGGTGGATTTTTAACTTAGGTACTAAAATGTTGAAAGACACAACAAATCACCTAACATACTTACTTCCAAGTTTGTTATCTGTCAATTTCCAAGGGACTATAAAAAGAGTACAAATGACAGGATTTATTAAGTTCACATACCATAGAATAATATTCAGATGGCTTTAACACAGGTAAGATATACTGAATTAGAGTTTGTTCTACATTAATTTATGAATTTCTAATGCACATCATAATCTCAATCTTATAAGATACATGTGCATTAATAATTATAATAGTAATTGCAGTATTTTTTAAATTAAATTTCAATATTTCTCTTAACAATGTTAGCCAGAAAGGTTCAAATAATGTAAATAAATAGGTGGCAATTGAGATAAGTTTTGACATGAATAATATGATTATGAATTTGTATCAAATTCTAATGAAGTTATTTTCATTGATATTTAAAGCCTTTTGTGACTTATTTGGACAGGATTTATCTCCAAACATCTTAGATGAACAGACATTTTTTTTAAAGGAAGATGGTGCTACCATAGAAATGGGATAATTTATTATGCAAATTTCATTCTATTTTAACTTATAAATATTTTTTAAATCATTGATTGAATAAATTTCCCTTGGCAGTGGCCAGGTAATTAGAACACTGCCATATTATTTCCCACTGACAAATATTCAAACAAGTATCATCTCATCTGTATTTACCAAAATACAATATTATATGGTAACTCTAAACATTGAGTTAGTCAGAATATGAGCTCTCTATTCACTTTATGGATATCTTTGTCAGTGTCTGAATTTGTAGATTTCAATATAATATAAGCATGTAGTCAGACACATGATAGTTTAGCTTATATTGAAACATTTTTATAAATAAGAACCAATAGCAACATTGACAAAGGTGGTTAATTGTTTAATATTTTCAAATTCCCCAAACCAGATGAAACAAAACACATTTGTATCAAGGAACGCTGAATAATGTCCTGTTTTGGAAGGAGTATAAAATTGTAACGTAGAGATATCTGTTTTGCTTTATTTCTATAATTGGAAGCATAAGATCAATTATTTGTATTTTGAACATCTAAATGAAATGTTTTAATGAATGCCTTGTATTGAAAATTGAACATTATTTGTAAAGGGGAATTTTGATTTACATCTTTAATCAAGGAATATTTTCACTTCCTGGGAATAATTTAAGAGACTATCAAAGATAGAGATTCTAAGAATTTCTACTTCATTCTGTTTTGCTTTGTTTTGTTTTATATATAAATTATAATTATCCATTAGGTACTAAATTACTTTTATAGATTCCTAAATATATTAATCAATTATTTACAGATGGTAGATTATGTTGAAATATTTTGGTGTCATAGAGCATAGATACTCTCTATTGGAGGGACTGACATCTGATGAAACATCATTTAAAGATGGTGTTGATCAGTACCACAGCAAAATAAAGCATTTAACTGGAGGTTGATTACAACTTCCCAAGTTTGGAAAAGTAGCCAAAATTTCTACATCCATATCTGCAGGCAGCAGTAAAGGAAAGAACTATTTGGCTTAGCAAGGGTATTTGAAACCTCAAATTCCACCCCCTGTGACATACTTCCTCCAACAATGCCACACCTCCTAATCCTTTCATATAGTGTCACTTCCAGATGACTAAGCACTCAAATAAATAAACACACTCAGGCTAATCATATTCAATCACCATATTCCACTCTCTGTTCCCCATACTCTTCTATGCCAAAGGTGATGCCCCAACATTACAGAGGAAACTTATGTGACTGTCCAGGAAGCTGGCTGTTTCTGTCATAACTCACATTTTTTGGAAGT